>BJKM01000139.1:0-182500 GCA_015082035.1 Chaenogobius annularis
AAACCATTCCTGCAAACCTATTATTATCATCCATGGCTTCTTACAGAAAACTGCATTATGTCTCTGCTTACGTCAGATGCTTACTGATGCTTACTTTTCTGTAAGCATCAGCATCACTTTTCCATATGACAGCTGTAAATAAGAGTGTTATTATTTTTAGGGTCATAAGAGATTTCTTTTTCTTTTTCTTTTTTTTAAGTTATCTATTTTTATTATTATACTTTTGCCTAATCTATTTCTGTACCTAATCGTTGTTGCAACACTGGAATTTCTCCATCTGGGACAAATAAAGGTGATCTTATCTTACAAAACTACTCAAAGAAAAAAAAAACTGTAAAAATAACAATAAACGAACATGAAGTTTCCTTTGGAAAGCTAGCGAGCGATTGCTTTCAAAAACATATGTAGTACTAGCTCTTCCTGCACTTGGCAAGGCCCTCATTTCCAGGATCTAAATGGGACATGGGGGACTTGATGGTAAAGTGTGAGTGTGGTATGTACGACCCTCAGATAACGGTTCAAACGGCCTGATAAATGGAGCTCTTTGCTGGACAAGGCTTTTGCGTCATGCGGACAAGTATATATTCTAAACTGATTTGTGCTGATAAGATAAAGGGTGCACACAAACCAGACAAAGATCTGGTTCACACAGTGACATTAAGGTTGGAAATGGCTCAGTGGTAGAGTGTTCGCACAATAACCCAATGGTTAGCACTTCCATCCCGGCTCCCACTAGGACGGACTGCTGATGTGTGCAACTATTGTATGTGCATGTGTATATGTGCATGATTTAATGGTTCCTTTGATTAGGGGCTTTGAATCCCTTATGGAGGTGCAAAAGTACTGATAAAATGTGGCAATTTAAAAACAGGATTTTAAAATTTATTTTTAAGGGGGGGGTCAAATTGTTACATATTTTACAAATACGTAGAATCTCATTTTCAAAGAATAACCTTTTTGTTTCAATTACAGTATTACAGATATACTTTAATTTTACATTAAGGTTTACGTCTTTATAGTGTTTTAAGATTTACTCCGTTTAATCCTGGTTTAGTCACAGTTTTGATGTGGTGACTGTGCAAGTCTGAACGTTCCCTAAAACACCATGAATAAACATACCAAATGTGTACCATATCACTTACAAGGGTTATGACTTGCAAATTTAGAAATAATAATAATAATGATAATAATAATAATAATAATAATAATGAAATAATAATAATACTCATAATAAATAATAATAATAATAATAATAATAATAATAATAAATAATAATAATAATAATAATAATAATAATAAATAATACTACATGCATAGCCCCAAGTCTTTGGTACCGTTACGTGGATGACACATTTGTGACAATTAAGAAACCTTCTAAGAAAGCCTTCTCAGAGCACATCAATGCAGTGGACTCGCATATCAGGTTTACAAGAGAAGATGCTAAGGAGAACCACTTGGCCTTTCTTGATTGTTCCACTATCAGAGGAGAGGACGGGAAGCTCCAGAACAGAAGTACATAGGAAACCTACACACACGGATCAGTACCTGCTCTTTGGCAGTGAGAAAAGATGGTTTGAAAGAGGGGGTTAAGGAGGCAATCTTTGCTAAAAAAGAGAATCTTTCCTTAAATTGTAATGGAGGTTTAAGATTCTACCTTTCCCTTTGTTTATTATGGTATGTTGAAACCTTGGAGACGCTCGAGGCATTCTGATGCTAATCAGGTACTCAATGAGGAGAGAGCGAAAGTCAGTGTACAATAGGATGTAATTAGCCCATCTCAGGTAGTTTCAAGTGAAACCAATAACTCCCCTTTATCAGGAGGTCCCGCCCGTTTTACACAGAGTAGATTAAAAACCTGAGACTTGTTTCACTGATTGAGAATGACTCTTGGATGAGAGTCGAACCGTTTTGTTTTTCTAAAACAGAGTCCAGATGACTACAACTGAATTGTTTTCTACAATAGAACACTCCTGGGCAAATGAGGGATTACACTGACAAATAATAATAATAATAATAATAATAATAATAATAATAATAATAATAATAATAATAATAATAATAATAATAATAATAATAATAATAATAATCAATAATAACAATAATAACAATAATAATAATAATAATAACAACAACAAGAATAACAATAATAATAGTCATAATCATAATTTTCAGTAGTGCTCCTTCTGATAACATAATATTTCATTGACAGATACCCACACAAACCTGTCCTTAAACATCCCCTATCTGCCCCCTGAGGTCTACACTGTGCCCTTCACCATTTCGGACAGCAGTTCTCCTCCACGAAGCACCTTCATCAACCTGCCAGGTAAAGCCTATTCTCCCAAACGCTGATAACACAAACTCAGCTCAGCACTGACTGGACCAGAGCACAGGAACAATCAATAGGGATCATCTGGTGTGCCAGCTCGTCCTCACACTCTTTTTGTTTATTAATGAAGCATCCAGGCTTAACAAATGACTTTTCCAGTCCAGTGATTGTGCAGTTTCTTCCACCAGGAACTGTTTTCGGCGAATCTCACACTGCACAAGCAAAAACATGTCTATGTAACAAGATTTGCTCTATGATGTATTTTTGTTTTTCAAGTAAATGTACAGGATGATGCTTTATGTTTTGCTTACATTAGGTTACATTTAATTTTAGTGTGAACATTTGTAAGGCAAATACAAAGTCACGTTACTTGGCTGTTGGGTCAAGTTGATGGTATCCCTCATTCGTCCAGGAGGGGTCCATTGTAGGATAAGGATTTCAAAGGTGATTTCTCAAACCACTGTTTTGTAAAAATCAAGATGTTTTGACTTCCATTTGAAAGCCATTTCAACCTGAAGGAAATTGTTTAATTTTCTATGTTTTACAAATCAAGTAAACATAATTTAGATGATTGAAATCCATAAATCGAAGTTTTCATTTGAAGTAAAATAGCTCATCATAGAATTCATGTTTCTCTTGATTTTTACTTAGAGAGCATGTGTTTATGTTTTGTAATTATAACTAACTATAACAAATCCTGTGTAGATTGATGGAGTGTTTATTCTTTCCATCTATTAGTGACTGTGTGTCCGTGCAACATCAGAGGGAACTGCAAAATTGCTGCCAAAAAGCTTCAGGGCATGCCAACTATTCAGTCTGCAGTGGGCATCCTGCTTGGCACCTTCACAGTTATAGGTAAACAAACACTCTGTTAAATGATTGTACTTTAAACATAGTAAATAAGAAGTGTTATGCAAACTGTGGCCTCTTTGTAATGGTCTTAATCTCTACAGGAGTCATTCTTGTTGTGATATTTGTGAGACTTTCATACCAAAACCCCAAAGAGGAAGACAAATCAAACCAGGAGCTTGTCCCACTGAAGATTTCTATCTAAATGAATTGCTATGCCTATGACCTCCATTTGACCTTGGCTTATTGAACAATTGCAAAAACAGGTAGTCTAGATTTGACATGTTATTCACTGCACTGGTTATAAACTGTTTATTTATTTAATTAAATGTAAACTAACTCAGCATACATATTGCAATGCAATAGATGTATTTCTTATGTCCTTCTCCTATAGTCTATATTGTGGTTCTGTTTCATTCAGTTAATATGGTTCCACACGTTTAAATACACTGCTAACACACACCTAACATATACAATGATAAACTATGTTTTAATGTTGTAATTCGGTACCACTTTATAATAACTAAACCTTAATAAGCCTCAACAAAGACTCATAATTAACTAATAGTAGAATGATTCAGGCTTGATAACTTTAATAAAGATGTTTGGAGATAGTATTAGGGTATCAATTACATTCTTAAAGCCTGAATTACTGTTAATAAACTATTTATTCATTGTAGAAAAACATTCAGTTGTAATCATCTTGGACACGTTTCGACTCTCATCCAAGAGTTATTCTCAATCTGCGGATCGAGTCTGGGAACTCAGATATGTATCCTACCCTGTGTAGGCCCACGGGGCGGGACCTGCTGATAAAGGGTGTTTACGGTTTCACTTGAGACTGCTCTTCTTTGTTTCCTAACAGCCCTGTAATGGGCTATCAAATCCTATTGTAAACTGACTTTCATCTTAAAGTAGTCGTAAAGTAGGATAAAACTCTGAGTTCCCAGACTTGATCCGCAGATTGAGAAATGTTCAGGTTTTTCTAAAAAACACTGTCCAGATGACTATAACTGAATCTTTATCTACAATGGAACACTCCTGGATGAATGAGGGATTACACCAATCTATTTATTCATTATGAATTATGTATTTATTTATTTTTTATTAAGGCTATTAAAAGTGTAATTGTGTTAGCTTGAAATGTGCTACTTATTTTATTTTATCTTAGTAACACTCTGTAGACTGTCAAATAAAATTACACTTTTGGCCCTATATACTCTGAGCAGTCATCTTTACTTAATTAAGATTACGTAATTAATCTTTCAGACACTATGTCTATATTTACATACTATGACAGACAACCATTCTCATTTTCTCCATCATTATAGAGGCAATTGCATAACAGAAGCACATATATGTGCATTTTTCATTGCTAAGACACAACCTCACTTCCAGTGGCCTGCAATGATTTGGAAATAAAAGTGCTATCTGTTCAGCCCCGCAATGAGCACCAAAACGCTTTTCATTTAATGAGGCCCTAAAATTATCCTGACTGTAATCACATTAACATCCCAGCTTCGGTCCCTGTGATTAGAGTTGTTTTAAACGGTGGCCCAGACAACCGAACAGGCAGCAAGGCTATATTCAGTGAAAAGTGCTGCTATGAATAGACCAACTATTGAAGGTCCACTGAAACCCGACACTGGGTCCTTAGAGGTCTTATCAGGTTTCATTAGCAGGCAACAGCTCAAATACGTTGCATACCTGAAGAAACAGAAGAGTACAGGATAGGCCAAAATTGTCATTTAATTAAATTTTTTTTAAAAGAATTTAAAAAACAATGCTTTAATTCAAAAAACAATGGAGCACTTGGAGCATCCGTTTTTTTTAGAAGTAGTGACGATGCTTCCTCTTGCAATGCTACAATATGTTAAAACTAGGGAAAAATCTGTAGTGTAGTGTACTGATTTTACTTACTTGATACCAATTGATTTTGTCATCTTTTTCAGTTCAGTTCAATATCTTCTTTCCAACCCAATTCATTGTCAGTCCATACACCCAAGAAACCATGTCATTGAAACACTTGTTATATCTTCATGGTTTATATACATTTTTATTGGATCAGAAAAAAAAAATTACCGACATGCAATATCAAAAGAGTCACGAAAAGTAAAGCAATACTTTTTGTTTGGAGACAGTTGAGGGATGATTTTCAGAAGCTCTTTTTCTTGATTCGTTAACCTGGCCTGATGAATAAATTATTTCATGTCTTTCATTTATAAACTATTTTCTGGTTAGTCAGTGTAATCCCTCATTCCAGGAGTGTTCAATCATAGAAAAGGATTCAGGTGTAGTCATCTGGGCACTATTTTGAACAAGACGTTTCGACTTTCATTTTTGACAATTGAGAATTACTTTTGGATAGTAGTAAAAATGTCTTGATCAAAACAGTTTCAAAATGACAACACTTGATGAGAGTCTAGTCACTGTTTTTATCTCCCCGAGTTCAGATGGGCGTGATTAACTGGTGGATTAGCCAATCAGTGACACACATGGTCCATCTGTATAAAAAAAAAGATATGGCTAATTACGAGGAAAAAATACTGAAAAAACAGTAAATATATATTGCTGATTTCTGCTGAATCAATGAGCAATGAGCAAACTCTGTCGGAGTTTGAGACACTTCAGACGAGGTGGTGACCAGAGTGAGATCTTCCATAAAGAATATCTAGGAAAAACTGAGCAACATGTTGCTAGTTTTTAGAAAGTAATTTAGCATAAAGATCTATTTTTATGGATATATACCCTTGAGTTTAAAAGCAGTTACTCATCCAGAATGGACACCTGAGATCCCACTTCCCATTATTACAGTATACATCACATACAATAACTGCACAAAATATCACAATATAATAGAAGAGTGCACACAGTTGTAAAGCTGGGATTGCCTTGTGACACCAGGTCAAGTCTTACATTTGGGAAATAATGAGCGTTGATGTGTTCCAGCGGGCTCTCTGTGGACAAACAGAGTTGAGAGTGAGATTTCCAATCACTGCGAACGGCTGGGAAAATCACAGATAGCTGTCCACATGAGCAGCACTTAAGGGCAGCGCTGCGACCAGTTCCCCCCCAGTGGCCCAGCCGTTTTCCATTGCACTGTTACTGTCAGTGATCCCCTGCCCTCTGCACCAACCTTTCCCCTCAGATCTGGTTATTTTTAAGTTTGTTTTAATTTGAAAAGCTTAACATTGACTCCAAAGTTGACAGTTTTCCATTTGCAGCTGTTTTGACAGTCATTTCCGATCTGTAATTTATTTATTTTTCTGACTTAAAACATCCTCTATTTTAGATTTATATTGGTGATGTTAATGCTTCACTTCCAAAATGTTTGACATAGTTTGCACTTCTTACAATTAAACATGGGCCCCAAAAACAGCCTATTTAAGACATAATAATGAAGCGAGTTTCATTATTACTTTTGATGTAAACTATTTACATCAGTATAAATCATGAGGTCAGTGCAGATAATGTAAGCACAGGCTGCTTCCTGTTGAGAATGTGTTTTTGTTTGGATCCTCTTTCATGTGACAAAAATGTATATCTATTATATAAAAATGTATACATATATTACCAAAGTGGTTTTAAGATTTATCACCATGACCACCATTTGCATCAGTAATTATGGGAAAAAAAACTGTGTATGCTGACCCTTTCCAGAGCCACTATTATTTAAACAACTATTTTGCATGTGCTTTTACCCAGATACCTTGCCATCATAACTTGCTCCTTGTCAAAATCAATGACATTTTTCTCTGCATGCTGCATTTCTTCTGATGCACAAAATGTCCACTTCTTTCAAAATGTATATCCTATCCACTAACAAGAGCCATGATAATGAAAAAAACATCTAATTTGCTTGTCGCTATGATGACGATTGTGTTTTCTGATCTAGTTGATTGCAATTATATCATTGCTGTGTGTTGTACAAAGAGAAATGAAACATCAATAGAATAGTTTCCTCTGACTCCCATTCCTGATTTATTGAAAATATACTATTTAATTCCTGTTCAAGTTCTTTTGGTTTTATTTTTTTTATCCAGACTGTCATTGTTCTCAAGGGTTTTTATCCTCTGAAAGAAAATGTGGAAATAGATTTTGCATTTTGATTGCGACATGTTTGACTGCAGGTAAACAAATATATTTTGTCTGATTAGAAGGTGATTATGCAACTAATTATCTGAAGAAACAGCACACACAACATACAACAATTAAACGGGGAAATTTCTCGGCAAACTGCCCAGCTGCAATAAATACCAGCTGAGGATGGGTGTACTGCACCTGTACTTGTTCAGTAAATCATGTTTGTCCAGTAAAAAGAGTGCAGTTACGGGCAGTGGAGCCGGGTCAGAGGCGGAGGGGTTTTCCATTGGCTGGACGAATGAACATAACATGGTGACAGGACAGACAGTCCACAGCAGCACAAGCCGCTGGGGCAGTACATTGCATCATTTAAGGGAAGAGGCCAAGCTGGACAGTATCAGGGTGAAGAGTGGAGGCACTTTTGGATTGTCACACACTGATTTGGTAAATTCATACCCACTGTTATTCTAAAAATAAAAGTGTATTTTTATGATATGATATAATATGAAGTCTTGTTGTTGTTTTCTTTTCCTTTTTCAATAAAAGTTCTCTTTCTTAAACAAGCAATGAAGTGTGTGGAAATGTTATGTTAAGTAGGCAACGTAACTGGAATTTTTCCGAACTCCAACTTGAAAAAAAACAACTCTGGAACGCCACTAGAACTCAGAGATGGTCGAGGGATTTTCAGATGGCAAAATGGGATGTATTGCAACAATGATAATAATCACAAAAGTAGATCTGAGAGTTTAACCACCACATAAACAATGTAAACAGGTGTTACATGGTAAATCAAACAATATTCTGTAATTTAGCATATTAAAGACATTCGTGCATAGACTAGGTTTCTTATTAAAGACAAAAGGTTTTTGAGGTGTATTTACCTTGTTTTGGGTGCTATCTGTAAGTCATCTTCAGGACCGTCACCGGTTTTGGTGGTCACGTGTCACTTATCAGGTCTTTGGAGAAGGGTGTGTGAACAAAAGAAGACAAAATGAATATTGCTGGGGTAAAAAAAAAAAAAAATTAATTTCTTTAGCCTACGATTTAGCATTAGCCTTTTTGTTTACATAAGATAATTCTGCTGTTACATTCAAATGAATAACCGACCTCCAAGTTGGAACACAGCACTGTCTAACTTTTCTGGTGGAGGATCTCAGACCTGCTTGTCTCCATGGAGATTAGTGATGGGTGATATGATACCAGTGATTTTTGTTTCAATCCAATACCAAGTAACAATATATGGCAATATATTGGCAATAATGATACTGATACCAATGAGTTTTGTATTAAAAGGTATTGAAACTACAAAATAACGCCGGGCTCACAAACCGTAGCCGGGGGAGGTGCTGCGGCCCTCCGGACTCTTTCCGTTGAATTGAATTTTCACTGGACGCCAGAGCCAACCGCCTGTTCCCTATATTAATGATATATTGCATGAGCACTTGGTCTCGCAACACCGCGCCAACACAGCAGTGTGTTCAGTCTGAAAGAGGAAAAACTGCAGATTTTTTAGTACTGATATTTAAATCGTCAAATCAATACTGAGGTATCAAGTTTTTTATACCCCAGTCAGAATTTATATATTGCTATTTTGGTATTGATCCATCATCATTAATGACGAGAGGCAAACCCACTTACTGCATAGTTTTTAATGTTTTTAAACAAAATAAATGAATGAAAAAAGTAAAGTACATCAGTTTAATGCCATACTGTGAGAGGCGTAAAATCTCCATGAAACAAGCAGCTGGCGGTTCCTCCACGAGAAAAGTTACATAGTGCAAATTGAAATAATTGTTTGTTGCAGTTATACTGAAATGTCAACTTGAGATACTATTAAAAAAGAGAGATACAAAAAAAAATCTATGTGTGATTCTATGTGTAATTCAAAATAAATCCTTTGAATGTATCAGGGACATTTTGGAGTCACAAGGCTGTTTGATTTATGTAACTGTCCCTGAGCACAGACTGTTAAAAGATGTTTGCACAAATTGAGAAAGCCTACCTTTATTTTATAAGTGGTAAAAGTGTCTTGATTCTAAAATAGACCATGGTTTGGTAAAGAGCACTTCACCCTCAGAAAGTCTTTAGAAAAACTCAGTCTCTCACTCTGTCAACTTTATTGTATTTTATATTTTATCCAGCTAAGTCCACAAATGGAAAACAATTTAAGCGCTTGTCACATGAAAATGGACATTTGACAGACTATGTGCGTCACTCCTGCTATTTATGGTATTTCAGCCTCTATAATCACTCTCTAACATTTGCGACAGGAAGCTGTGATTGAACAATTTGATTCAAGAAGCAAAAGAAAACAAACAGACTCCAAACCAGACACAGCATTGTCTAATAAAATCCTTTGATGAGAAGTATTGTAAATAAGCTTAAAGAAAACAAAAAGTGTTACGCTTTTTTGGGGGTATTAAGTATTAAACTGAGATCATAATTTTACGTTTGATGTAAATTGATTTTTGATTCAAACGGCAGAACAAAGAAGCTTTTTATAGTGGTATTTCACCGTAACAAGCAGCGGATTTTCAATGACTTGTTTTTATTTTTTGATAATGGCTATGTGACATGTTAGAACATTACCTGTGTGGCTCAGCGTCTTTCATTTTGGAATAATCACAAGTAAGTACAGGGAATTGGGTGGGGATAGGAGGTCGGTGAAAGCAGAAATTGTCTGAGGGAGTCAGATCTCTCCTTCATTGTGGAAATCCTTGAGGTTTCTACATTTCCCCAACATTTGTCCCGGGAACGGGATGCTGGGACATTGCCAAGTCCCTATGAATATTCTTCATTCTGTTTTTCACTGTTGCCCTTCGAGGAAACCGCTGTTGTGATTTTGGGTGTTACAAAAATAATTGAATCGAAATGTATGAATCAATTGAAATACAACTTTGCGTAAACTAACGATGAGGTTAAACCTTTATAACATGATTAAAAGCTTCTAAGATTCTTTCATTTAGGGTTTGATTCGCGGAGAGTGCAACAGTTTTTCAATTAATTATATGCCATTACTTTGAACCTTGAGAGACAATTAACTTGTATTTGGCAATTAGAGTTTCGAATTAACAGTTATGAATATGGCAGGGAAGAAGCCCATTTGTAATAGTTAGAATGTTGCATTATTATGTTGTAAGGTTTGTATAGTTGTGATCTGAAGTTTGCGTTATTATATGACTTATGTACAGAAACCATGAGTACATCAGTGATTCAAAGTGCTGTACAGTGTAGACGGGGGCCAATTATGGACACTCTGAAAAGGTTCATATCAGGCTTTGAAAAAAAAGCTGCTAATCAGACACAGGAGGTGGAGGGGAAAGTACAACTTAGAACTGAACACTGACCATTCTAATCAGGGTAACTTTACAAAGAATGTGTGTACCGTATTTTGCGGGCTATAAGCCGCTACTTTTGTCAGATGTTTTGAGCCATGCGGCTTATTTAGAGGCTGCGGCTTTTCTGTGGTTTTTTTCTTTCACCGCTAGGGGCGAACTAACCGGAATTTAGAATCAAAACTACAGAAAAGTTCAGCAAAGAAGCAGATGTTTGCTTTTTTATTCAGCTAGCAAATAGAACACGGACGACAAATTACCAACTATAAATTATTTTCAAATTCTTGCCGCATCATTATGGAACCCAAACGAAGAAGTTCGTACGAAGCAAGTTTTAAGCTGAAGGCCATCGATCTTGCTAGGATAAGCCGCGCGGCTGCACGCAAGCTTAACATCAATGAATGTACGGTGAGACGCTGGGGACAGCGGGACGAGCTCATGCGATTGCCAAAAGTCAAGGAAACGAGTTCTGCGGCCTATTACAAAAAGGTGCGGCCTATGTATTGTTTTGTTTATCGTTTTTTTAAAATATAGAGCAAATGCGGCTTATATAGGGGAGCGGCTTAAAAGTCCGGAAAATACGGTATTTTTGACTTTTTTTTTTTTTTTTACTTCAGATTCTCAAAAACACACTTAACCCATGTTTTTGTTTGAACCAAATGTAAACACAAACTCATGAGATCATTTTACCACATGTCGTTTATCTTCTTGGATCTTGTAGCACAAAATCTGTTTCCATCCCTAATACTTATGTAATGATGATAAGACTCAAAAAGAAAACAAAGTACGAAGAAGAAGAAGAAGAAGAAGAAGAAGAAGAAAAGAAGAAAACAAGAAAAAACAGAAAAAAGAAGAAGAAGAAGAAGAAATGAAGAAAAAGAAGAAGAAGAAGAAGAAGAAGAAGAAGAAGAAGAAGAAGAAAGAAGAAGAAGAAGAAGAAGAAGAAGAAGAAGAAGAAGAAGAGAAGAAGAAGAAGAAGAAGAGAAGAAAAGAAGAAGAAGAAAGAAGAGAAGAAGAGAAGAAGAAGAAGAAGAAAGAGAAGAAGAAGAAGAAGATGAAGAAGATAAGAAGAAGAAGGAAGAAGAAAAAGAAGAAGAAGAAGAAGAAGAGAGACAAAGTGAAATGGTATTGCCTGATAATCGAGTGGTCTAAGCAGTAGCACATATGCCAGACCGGACAGAATTGAGTTATTAAGAAAATTGTTGTCACTGACTATTGAATGGAATTTTTTTTTCTTTTTAATCTTTTCATTATATTTTTACATTTTGGGTAGTATTTTTTTTGCCATTTTCACCTCAAAGGGCATCAAGGAACACCTCCATGGAAATGTTACAAGAAGGTGACTTCACAAGCCAAGCCAAGTATTTTTTTGATGATTAAACTTCAGGACTTGAATATATGAAAGATTACTAGATTATGCCATTCCAGGCAAAGCAATCACATTTTCATGAGGCAGACCTTCCATCAGGAAACCTACAATACAGCAATGATCCACAGTACTAGTATTTTTACACACGACCACCTGTTACTATAGTAACACTTGTGGCTTAGAGAAATAGCATGTAGCTAAATTGTGTCAACAGCAATTTCATGTTTTAGGGCAAATTAACATACCAAATGTCTTTGCCATACTCACTTTTCTTTGTAGTGTCTAAAATTACAACTGCTTCTCTTTGGAAGTCATGCGGCGACAGAACGAACTGTAATCAGCCTTGAAACAATTACATAAAATGTTCCACTCAGACTCTCTCATCCCACTCACATCGGCCAATCACTGGCACTTCTCCATCTTGGCCCAAGCATTTGCATAATACTCAACACAGATCAATGCGCTGCTCAATGGGTGATTAAAAATAGCCAGAACAGCCACCTATGCACTCTGCAATAACATCCACGCTTTTAATGGAAAGTGCAAAAGACCTTTATGCATTAAGACATGGCCGCCCACGTGTACTCAGAGCTAAGTGCAACAAAGGAGCGGTCTGGAGAAGAGAGCCTTCATGCACAGACACAAACAAAAAGGCTACCTACGCGTTTTTATTCTCCCAGTGCAGAGAGTAGTGACCTGTGCCATCACTGGTGAACTGAAGTTCACATGGGCCTTGGTACTGTCCTTGTGTGGGCATGTTTGAAGGATGACAAACCAAAACCTTTAGCTCAGGAAAAATGGAATTGTTGGGTTTCAGAAGACGCCAGGAATCAGAAACAGAAACAATTGTAGATGTTTCTTTTCTCATACAATTTATGTTTACTGTGAATAGCAAACATTAATATACTATAAAAAATATAAATAAAAATATTACTGTAAAATTTATGCGGACCCATAAAGCCGCTACTTTTTCAGCAATTTTTGAGCCAATGCGCTTATTTAGAGGCTGGCCGGCTTATTTCTGTGGTTTTTTCTTTCACCGCTAGGGCGCACTAGCGGAATTAGAATCAAAACTACCAGAAAAGTTAAGCAAAGAAGCAGATGTGCTTTTTTTTTTATTCAGCTAGCAAATTAGCAACACGGACGACAAATGTACCAACTATAAATTATTTTCAAATTCTTGCGCCCATCATTATGAACCCAAACGAAGAAGTTCGTATGAAGCAAGTTTTAAGCTGAGGCCATCGATCTTGCTAGGAAGCCGCGCGCTGCACGCAAGCTTAACATCACATGAAATGTACGGTGAGACGCTGGAGGGACGGACGGGGACAGCGGGACGAGCTCATCCGATGCCAAAAGTCAAGGAAAAGATTCTGCGGCCATAACAAAAGTGTGCGGCCTATGTATTGTTTTATTATCGTTTTTTTAAAAAATAGGAGGCAAATGCGGCTTATATAGGGGAGCGGCTAAAAGTCCGGAAAAAATACGTATTTAAGGAAAACATCAAATGGATCACATGACATGAGAAAATGCATCTTACCACATTCAAATGAGGAGAGGAAGGCTGGTGTATGATAAAGATTTTGGCCAAATGGAAGTATGACACACATTCCAGACACTGAAAGCCATAAAAATAATAAAAGCAATAAAAGTGTGCCCTATTTTATATATATCTGTTCCCAAAAGGCTGCTATGTGTTGGTCTTGCGGTTTCATGTTGGCTGATGCAAGGTAGAGAAATCAAACCTAAATCGCCCAAAGACTTGGGCTTAATCTACTACATTTCGAACTTGCATGCATTTTATTTTGCTATAAATATCAGTAATGAGGCTATTGTAGGTTAAAGGTGCACTATGTAATTTTCCATGGAGGGTCAGCTACTTGCTTGTCTTCATGGAGATATTATTGCCATGGCGCAAATGTTCCACAGTATGGCATTAGACTTAGGTGTTTTTGTTGATAAAAAATACCTGGTTGCTTTCTTTTTGTGAGCGGGGTCGCCTTTCCACGGATATGATCCGTAACTTGGCCTGGTGGCATATCCTGCTTGTTTCTTTAGCGATAGATAAGTACAATGCCATACCGTGGAACTATCCCCAAAAAGCAATAACACATTTGTTGAGCAAAGCGAGTGGAGGACCCTCCATCTGGTGAAGGGACATGTTAAACATGCTGTAAATGTCATTGTTTTGACTTGTCACATGATGATGTTATGTGTTTACTCAATAAACTCAGCGAGCTGTTCATTTTTCTACTCTGGGATGAAAGGTTGGTATTTGTATGAGAATAGAAAACTATATTGCACAAGGAGTCAGGCTTGCAGACATGGACAATTTGAATTTGTACACAGTGTATTACAAAGTGCTTTACAATCATTGAAATGCATTAAATTAGTCATACAAATAACAATATAACATCACAAAACAAACACATAAAAACAAAAATAATAAATTTTCAATTTCAAAACAAAACTTCACCTTTGGCAACAATAACACAAAGAGAAACAGGGAGAAATGGGGTCAGACAGCGCACACAAAGTAAATCAAGGTCAGTGATGCTGCCGCACAAAGCCGTGAACGATTTTAATCAAATGAAGCAGCGCCATAATGGTCCATCCATATTTGCACAACACTTTATTCAACAATAGTTCTCATCGTGTGACAATAATAAAACAAAACATCTTTTCCTAATAGTGCCCGTGCTTATCTGTCACTATGAGCGCTCCATAAACACTAAGTGGACGGAAAGAATCTGAGGGCGAGAGGCAGCAGGCTGTTAACTCAGCAGCTGTTGTGGCTGAATTGTTTTAGTTAAGGATGCAGTCAGGCCTGGAAAGAGGAGTACACAGAAGGCATAAATAGTATAGAAAAAATAAATATAGATAGTAGAATAAAATAGTATAGGAGTAAAGAGGTCCAGCTCGACTGCTTTAGCAATTATGTATCATTATATTTAGCACATTATAAGGCTGTTTTAATTTCCTGTAGATAGTATTTGTTGGGCAATAGAAGGATGTTGGGGTAGCATCCAGAATGGGGTTCTTGAGAGAAAAATCTTGGAAACCACTCTTTTATCATATTGCAATATAAAACTGGGAGCCAACAATGGGACCCAGTGTCCATGATGTGTTTTGAGAAAAGTTCTGCCAAGTCATAAGGACAAACAAGTGATTTATTTGTTTTTGCTGTGTCATGCCATGGGATCATTTGTCCTTGAAGTGTTAAGCTCAGCAAATAATGTAGAATAAAACTTTTAGAGCAACGTATGATTGGAAATTAATACATACACATTAAAATAAAAGCTTTCTTAACAAAAGGTAAGAATCGCTCAGACTATAAGGTACCTGAAATGGTAAGGTGTTTCATGTATGTACCGAAAATGATTTAGTGTTTTGGTCGGAATGCAGGACTGTTTAAGAAAGTTGTAGTTTTCTTCTACTGAGATTGCGCACTGACATCACAACATTCTGAATTTTAGCAATGAGAGGCAAAACTGTATGAGATCATTGTCGCACAACACTATCAGGTATGAGGCTTCGAACTGCACCGAATTTGTGAGAGAAATTTTAAACCCAAACATATATACATTTTTTTTAAATTCCTTTGCTAAAGTGTGACAAAGATTCTTATAAATCTTGCATAACAAAATATGCATAACAAATAGTGAAAACAAATAGTGAACGAATACAAAAAGCAGTTTTAATCCTATATTGTGTTTTATAGTGTTTTCGCACTATAATATAATGCAAATCAATGTGAATGTAATACTGTACTCTGATTAGATCAAGTGACGGAATACTTTACAAAATACATTTTATTGCAAGTATTCAGTATTCTGAGTATTCTACCGGTCACTCATTTTCCTGTGTAAAGTCAATTTGAGCGGGACAATGGGCTCCATGGTTAAAAATTAGGCAGAAAAAGCAAAGAAACATTTAATCAGTTGTACTGCCCTTAGTTCTGCCACTCAGTACAACTCCAATGACAATATTGGAAGTGCATTACCTCTGTAGATATCCACTCAATCACCTTGATAGAAACACATCATATTTTATTAATTGCTAATTAATTTCAGTTTTCTTATGCTGTAATCTTTGACCAGATTCACTGCATGCCTGAGTGGAAACCCAGTTGACTCTGTGGTGCTTTCCAGCGCCAGGCCAAAGGCTGCTCACACATGTGACCTATTGAACAGTAACTGGAAAGCTGTGCAAGTGCCGCTGTCAACACCGGGACATAAATAAAGCTAAAGATAGTGCTAATGTGGCTCGGGACCAACGATCCGACCGGCCAATGCTTTTAATAGCAACGCTGTGATTTATAAAAGGCTAACATGAGGCTATTTTTGACCCGGGAGGGCTTGAAAGGGGATAGAGATCTTGGAAACTTGTGATACTTAGGAGAATGACTGACCCCCAGTGACTCAAATGTGTGAGCGGTGGCCGGTTCTGGGAGCTGTATTGCCGATAGGAGGTGTGCGGCAGGAATCAAACCAGAAGAAAGTCCCTTGATGTTTTTTGGAGACAATCCAGAGAAATGAACCTAGAGATAATCGCGCAGGTCTATCCCAGTCAGACGCATTAAGCTATCAGATTCCTCTGTAATGGCCCTCTGTCTGGAGGTTTTGACTGTCTGTGCTTTGAATTACATTAATAATAAAAGTTTGTTTTCAAAAATTTTACGCTGACAAGGTTCAATCAATATAAAATTATTAGGTAAAGTTTAGACATGGGGTTCTGGGATTAATGTGCAATTTAACACATAACTGGTCTAAAAATATAACAATCTTATATCCCTACACTGAAGGATAAAAATTGCGGGATAGTGCCTGACTGCTTGTCGGCCTTGCCTATCTTTTTTGAAATATTTGATTTATTTTTCATAGGCATTTTTCATTTGAAGTATTGCTAAATTTTGAAATGATAAAATGTTACAAAATTTGACAAATACAATACAATTTTAAGCTCAGTAGAGTTATTTGAGCATTGTGTTATTTCTAGTCTTGACCGGAAAGTGAGCAAGGTCACAATTATAAAAATAAAGATATCATGTCATCAGGAGATGGTTTATGTGGGGTGTCAAATGGATTGCCCCATAAATCAGCTGATGGCAGGTGTAAAATAAGTCACTACGCTGGGCAAAGTCAATATGTAGTCAACTCTGAGAAATAGTGTTTGAGTAATTTACTGTACTTAAGATGAACGATTAGTCAGCTATAGCGTTTATAAAATTAATGGCTGTGTGACTGCTGGTTTGTGTCATAGCCTGTTTGTCATCTAAAACACCACTTCATATAATAGACGATCTTGAGCAAGCATTATGTAGGAGTTTGGCAAGCTACAGTTCCCTGACAATGATTTTAAACAGACTTGTATGAAATAAATAGAGGGTGAGTGGGCTTGATGTAACACTGATTGTCTGTTGCTATAGACACACAAGGACAACACCGAAGGGTCCCACTGTGTTGTAATGTTACCCTCAGGGGTGTCATGTGATGTTTGCTGCCTATATGGATATCTTCTGTTTCACCTATGACCTCAAAGAACATGCCTGGCCAGCCAAGACTACACACGTTTCCCACAGTAAGGTAAACAAAGACGTGAATCTGGCCCTGTTTCAGTGGGTAGGATTTACAGGGAGATTGGGGAAAAAATTCAAATATTAACACAGGACTAAGAAATATGGCGGACTTCTGCCCAATTCCCATGTGTCCGTGGAATGAACAAACCTAATTGCGGGGTTCTATTTGAGTTGTTCTATGGGACCAGACTATACACATACACCATTTTATATCAAATATTTGTAAGTAAGGCTATAGATTTACTAGTGAATAAAATCATATGACTAGGCCAGTCATTCGTTTTTTGTTTGTTGGTTGCCAATCATCGTTAGTTGTTCAATTACGTTTATAGCCGCAATCCAGAGAAAAGATCAAAAGTATAATCCCAAGGCCAGTGAAGCGAACATTTCATGAGTAGCCATTAAACCAGATGTTATTGTGTATATGACGGTGACAGGCCTGTATAGAATTACAGATCATGACCTCTGTTCCCTTCACAACCATCCATTTCTGTAATTATCATATCAGACCACCAACAGCCGCCAGGGAAAAAAAATCCTCTCATCTCCACTTGTCAGATTTATAAACCATTTGGTGAATCAAGGCCACTGGCTGACAACATCACTGTTATTAAGTTCATGTATGAAAACCATAAAAGGTGATGGGTACATGCTCACTTGACCCCTGAGAAGGCCAAAGCTCATGGGATAACAGGTGGTGTGTGTCTGGAACAGGCTCCACCGATTTTCTCTAAAAAGAAAACATATGTCAAACAAAGATGGGTAATGAGCTGGTTCCAGTTTATGCATTACATAAAATCATACAATTGAGTACATTTCCAAATAAATTATGAGATTAGTTGTTTCAGATTTTGGATGTTTTAGGGATTTATGACATTTTGTTTCTATTTACATATGGTTATTGTTGAAAAAAACGCCCATGTGACATTTTGGAACCCCACCTATATGACCTGAAGTCTGCATGCTTCTCAACAGGAAGGTTCTACTCCCGAAATACTGGGTCTGGGTGGGTTTCCTCCTTGTGCTCTGGTTTCCCCCAAGATCTGGAGATGAATCCTTGTGCGCTGCACCACAGCAGCTCACTGCACAGGTTGAAGAATGGCTAAAATGCAGAGAATTAATTTCCCCCACGACGAGGGATCAATGAAATATACCTTAATCTTAAGTAAAATTTAACATTTTCCAAGCACTCAAACCTTAAAAGCAGGACAACATTGTAAACATGCATGAATTATTCAAAATACAACTTTAAGTAAGCTAATGTTGAGGGAAAATTGTCAGAACAGGCATAAAACAACTTATAAATGTCAATTTTATGTTCCCTTTTAGTAGCATAATTTTGATACTCTTGTTTACGTTTGCACATTTGTGTGTGTGGTTTGAAAATTATGTAGACTGAAATGTGCTCATCTTCTGTTCTTACTGTGTCATACTGAATGAAATAATAAATAAATTTATTTCTTGCACATGTTATTGGACCATTTGCATTGCATATTTCTCAGTTGGTTATGATGTCAATTTTGTTACTCAGAATAGTTTGTCATCAAAAACATGTTTTATTTGTAATTATTTGTATGACCAGCTGGATATTAAATTCATAATATTTAGTTAGCATACTTGAGAATAATCATTGAACATATAGTCCTTTGTTCTGTTATAAATTAAAATAAAACGATCGCATTACATGTTGGCGAAAGGATTCAAGGTGTAAAGACAGAGCGTTCTTTATTTCGTGGAGTATTCTTTGACATGACCAGTAAGGATCCCTGGCTTACGGACACGCTGCAGCAGAGATATGAGCTGGCTGAGGGCGCGTGTTGTGTGATGGGCTGTTTGTCTCCATGGAAACAGGGCATGACTTCGTCCCCTGATTGTGAGATAGAGTCACTTTGAATAGGGGCAAATTAAGGTGATTTAAAGAGAGTGGACGACTGTGTTTGGACGTAAAACAAGAAACTTAATGGCCTTTAAAGCATTTAGATGACAAAGAGAGGCTTGTTTAGTGAATCTGATGATGTTCATTCAATTTATTGCTTTGAAATTTTGCTTATGCTTTTCATAACCTAATGAAAATAATATAAAATAATATTATTGAGGTTTACATGAATTGAGTGCAGTAATTTATAGAATATTGTTAAACTATTTCAACGATAGGCCTACTTTAACTTTATTATACTTCCTAATTATTAAAGTGTTATTATCTGTTATAAATTCTAAATAGTTGAGTGATTACAAAAATGTATCTAATCGACAAAAAACAGCAACATTTGAAGAGGAAGGTCTACCTACTTACTTACCTGCTACCATATTTCACTGAATGCAGAGGAGTCGGTGTGTGTGGAAAATAAGTATTACAAGCTCATAGATAATCTGCTGCTATAAATACACAAGACTGAATCTATTTCTGAAACCAGCCTATATCTTATTACATGGCGCATTGATTGTGGCTGCGGATGACTTGCCAGATCAGGTATTTCCAGTCTCAATAAAGCCCAGGCTACACGTTTAAATACAGTCAAATGTCATATTTAATTTATTTAACATCCTCTATGATTTCTTTACGCCATCATGCTTCCTAACCTCCATACTGCAGCAGCAGGGGGAAGGCACACCCAAGGTCAAGGCCTATTGTTAGCTCAAGGCACAAGGTTCACTGCCCATGTTAAAAATAGACTTTATTACATTCACTTTTATATTAACCATTACTGACAGAGTGCAGTAGTACAGAGATTAATCTTATTTCAAATATATAATCTTTTGTTTTCAGATTCTTATTTTTTTAGACTCACATCAGCAGATAAAAGGTTTAACACTGTCACCTGGTGGATATTTTACGCATTTTACAGACACAACACAATGCAACTTTTTTTGTATTGTATGTAGACCATGGGCCTGTAATGTCCCAAAATAGCTTTTGTATGCCATAGTTCTCATTCTGGCTTATTTGGCCAGTCTTTTCTTCTAACATTAAAATCAATAACAAACAGGGTGAATTACAGACAGGGGAACAATTGTGCGCTACCGCCATCAGGTGAAAATAATGTGCATTACAAAAAGTTTATTCATTTTTAAACCATCCATCAATCGTCGTCGTTTTACCAGATCACGGAGGCGGCGGTGAGGACTTCCCTCTCCACACTCATGTCGTCCAGCTCCTTCGGGAGGATCCCAAGGCATGTCCTGGGACTTCCCCGGGGCCTCTTCCTCCACCAAAGTGCCAAGAACACCTCCCCAAGCAGAAGTCCAGGAGGCATCAGAAACAGATGCCCGAGCCACCCATGGATCTGTTATATTGGACCCCCCTCAGCTGGCTCCTCACGACGTGGAGGAGCAGCGGCTAAACTCCAAGCTCCTCACATGTAACTGAGCTCCTCATCCTATCTCTAAGGGAGAGACTGGTTGACCGTTTGTATATGTGATCTTGTCCTTTCGGTCATTACCTAAAGCTCATGAACATAAGTGAGAGTAGTAATGATTGAACGGTAAATCGAGAGCTTTTGACTCAGCTTTATTATATTGTTGTTGTTGTTGTTGTTGTTGTTGTTGTTGCTGTTGTTGTTATATATATATATATATATATATATATATATATATATATATATATATATATATATATATATATATATATATAACAGTATACAGTAATAGTTCAATTGTTTCAGAGCGAGGTATTCTGCAAATATATGGCTTATCATCTAAAGGCCTATGTAAAAAAAAAAAATATATATATATATATATATATATATATATAATATATATATCCTTCCCACCCTGCATGGGTGGTCTCATCATTTTTTTCTAAGCTGGGGTCCGCTACCAGAGGCCTGGGAGCTTGAGGGTTCTGCGCAGTATCTTTGCTGTTCCTAGTACTGCATTTTTCTGGACTGAGATGTCTGATGTTTTTCAAGAGATCTGTTGTAGCCACTCCTCCAGTTTGGGGGTCACTGCCCCAAGTGTTCCTATGACCACGGGCACCACTTAGGCCTCCACCTTCCACGCCTTCTCCAGCTCTTGAGCCCTTGGTATTTCTCCAGTGTCTCGTGTTCCTTTTTCCTGATGTTGCCATCACTTGTCCCTCATGTCTTTAGTCTATGGACTTTGAGAAGAGCGAGCAGTTTGCTTTTTTTGTGCAGTCTTCAGTGTGAACAGACAATGTTACATTTTGTAATTTTGTAGTGAATCAATGTGTTCTGTGATACTCCAAAAAGTGTAGTTGTGTCATTTTGATTTAAATTAGACCATAGTGTCCAAGATAGCAGAAAAGCAAACAAGCTATATCATGGCACATAGCTTAAAACAAATGCAATTATAATGCTATATTCAATGTAATAATTAAAAGTATTTTGGACAGAAAGTGAGTAATTTACATAGTACATAGAGTTTAAACATTTGCCACTGAAGCGTAGCCGTGTACAATGGTCATTTATTGCATGTCTTTGATAAGAAACAAATTGTAATTGCTCACAAATAATATTTATTTCTTCACTTTATTAAAAAAGAATCATAGACCACACACCTCAGTCGTAAGTGTGTTGCCCCTACATTAAACATGTTTTAAAAGGAATGATCCTTTCCATGTTTGTGCAGTGTACATCACAAAAGCATCAGCCCAAGGCTGATGAGCTCCCAGTGTTGTATAGTGAACAGCAAGGCAGTGTAGTATCAGATCTTTGTAAGGCTGTTAATAAGGACGCACTGTAAATCAGCATGAAATTATTTGGTGGCAACAAAGTGTCCCATTTAATGTATCTAATTAATTAGAGCACTAAAAATAGCCCAAATAAAAGCAATACCATTATTAAAACAATAACAACTTATCTGCAGTGATCTCTTAAGTACCACAGACATGCCATCCGCCCTGAAACAGTGCAGACAACTGCAGCTCTAATCTAATCTGGCCTCCAACAAAGATTGTCAGGGAGAAGGGATACATGCCCACCTGGACCGGGAATCCTTCAGCGATAGTCTGAATGTTCACGAGATGAAGGGATCAGCTTGAAGGCATTGTCCACATTGTGTTTACAGACCAGAGTGTGGAAACCTCTGTGCTTCACATTATTAATGATATTTTATGAATAACAGAACCAATAATGAAGTATAACATAACATGTAGTTGATGTCATTTTACATGTCAACAATACAACATGATTTCCATCTACATTGACATAACATCCAACCTCCAAATCATTGTTTACTTAATATTACTAAATAAATTGAAGTAATTAAATAATTCTCAGTAATAAAAACGAATAATTAAAATCTTGTTTTTCTGCGCAGTGTAAACATATCCAACACCAGTGTTTGCAATCAGTGTAAAGCTCTCTGTCATGGTGCATTTGTGATTAGTCGTCAGTTGGAGGAGCGGATCCTTCGGCCTTTCAGAGGCTGAGGAGGCCTGAAGTTGTTCTCCATTCGTAACCTCTGGTCCTCTTCCTCTCCAGTGAACAGCAGCAATCTGAATTTGCCCAGCTGTGTTTAAGAAATATACAAATATGTTAGTTTTTTAAAAGTTATTACGGTATATTATTATTCATGATCATGATTTCTACATTTTTTTTAATGGGACAATACTTCCAACACCTGCAAAAACAAAGGCGTTTGAATGATACAGTATTGTATTATGTTTCATAGTAGTGAAAAACAAATTAGTGGTTGTTACATAAGAGTCTTTCCCTGCTGTGTCTCTACACAGGCATTTTTCAATTAAAGCCCTGCAGTCATTCATCCATCAGGATCATCAGCTAAAGAAGATCAAAGGCTCCAGGCCTGGACTCCAAGGTTGTGGGGCTCACACCCACCCCCATCAATGCTACAGACATCTCTTCACACATTAACTTCATGCATGCACACATGGGTGATGCCATACTTCACTTGGGAGTTAGAATGGGCAGCTCAACTAGTAAAGATCAACAAAGTTTAAGAGCATAATCCAGCGGCTGGCAGCAGTCGCCACTCTGCCGGAGCGCCGCAGGAGGCATGCGCTACACTTATCCAGTGAGTAAGCTTAACTTGTCAACAAAATACATTTCAAGACAGGCTCCTTTGAATTTAGAAAGGCTACAGAGAAAAAGCATCTCTCATTATGTAACCCATACATATATATTTATAATATATATATATATATATATATATATATATATATATATATATATATATATATATATATATATATATTTATGTATATTTAGATTAAGTTATGAATTGTGTTACAAAGTAAATGGATAAAATAGATCATTGGCTCTCATACTGTTGAATGTTACCAACAATATCAGAAATGATAGAGTATAGAAAAATAAAATGACTCAGTAAGGCAATTAAAAAGTTAAACCAATGTATAGAAACGGATGCATTAAGTAACCTAGAAAGATAATATTTTGTCATTTCATGTCATAAACCAGCAGAAATTAATACTATAATACAATTTCAACGAAAGAAATATAAAGCAATCATAATGTACACTGTAACCACATGGTTAATGTACTCACCTGTTTTTCTGATACAGCAATTGGCTCTTTCAGCAATATCCAAGTTACACTTTCATGGAGTGGAGGTGTGGTCAGGGATCCCAGATAAGTCCAGTAGTGGAGGCTACTAGGTAAAAGGCACTTTGGATTGAAACCCTTGAAGTCTGTTACAGTGCCCTGAAGTACAAAAGGTCAATATTTTGCTTAAATAATATGCTGAGGGCAGGGAAAATTTGCTTTCTGACCACACTTATACCTTATACTTCACCATGTACATTGCATCTGTAATTGTGTGAAGCCATCTGTGGTCGTCACCTGTCTTATGTAACAGACAGATTCTAATGAGAATTTCACAACACATGGGAGACACGGTTTATTCAATCAAACGTGAACAGCAATGAAACATAACACGAGCGCGAATAAAGGGAAATAAACCTCTCTCAGGCAGACTGTTCTACATTATTATGGAATTAATTGATTAGGCAATAAAACTAGATGTCGTTCTGTAATAAGTGTTGGTTAATGGGAACATTTTACCTCTAAAAAAATGCCAACAACAGCCAGACCATCAGGAGCTGTAGCAGCGTGATCAAATGACTTGTACTTGACAGCATTCCAGTGTACCAAGTGAAGCTAGAAAAAGAAACCTTTCATCAGTGAATATCAATATGCAAATATAAAGTGTACATTCCATTGCAGTTTTTTTTTTTAATGAAATAAATTTGAAGTTATGAATGATAGTCTTGTTTCATCTTAAATATAAAAAATGAAACTAGGTTATTTGCTAATGTGGGTAGAAAAGTGCTTAGTTGACAGTCATAGATTTTAGCAAAACAACTTCCCAGTCTACGGTTAGGGGAGATTTCTGATCACTGTGAGCATGTACACTGACCTCAGACGCGTAACTATTTCCTGCGACCGTGTGCTCAGAGCCATCACATCCCTTTCCACCCCAGTGGAAGTGAAACTGTTTGAGCCTATAGGGGTTTTCAAGGGGGCCTCCATGTATCACTGTAGGAGATGACACAAAGGATGTAAAAAGGTTTACTGGCCTTGTTGGTGAAATACATCTGTCCAATGCTTTATGAGGCATGAAGTGACATGAATAAGACTTTGTAGTAACACCTCACAGACGTGAATGTCTCTTCTATGTTGGTAATAGCAGACATCCTATTTTAGGTTGCACATAGTAAATCTATCATTTTTTTGTGTTCTCAATCAAATAGCAAACAGCCAGAATCTATACAAGATGCAAATGAACAGCAAAATGGTGTAGCATATGACAGACACAGTCATGTAAAACAAGACCTTTTTTGTTGCACTGGAGGCAATTTTTTTCGTATTCACTGAAATTCTTGTCAAAATCTAGATAACAGGTCTGACCATGCAAAGTAAGGGAAGGGGAGGAGCAACCAAATGACAAAATATTGACCAATGCAATATATACTAACAATAGAGAGGACTACTCTATGTACAGCTCATACTAAAGAGTTTATATGCTAAATACAACAGTTAAAGGTGACTGTTCTACAAAATGTGAGCTTTGAGGTAGTAGCTCTACATGATCGCAATAAGTTGTTATTTGAATTTAAGTCTGTAAACAATGAATACATCATGAGCATGCAACTTTGAAATTTGAAACTGACAAGAGCAGGTTTAAGAGATCTGTGTACCTTTTTTTTTAGTGAATGGCAACACAGTCCCTAAATTTACAGTGAAAGCTACTAAACCCCTATTAGCGACATTGCACTGATTTCATCATTGGAGGTAATGACAGGGCAATAAACATGGATCCACCCAGTTATAAAAGCTAATAAAGTCATAATAAGCATGAAGAGCATTTTAGGTCATTATCGCTCTTGTCCAGTAGACAGCGTCTCACACGTTTAAGTGTTAGCTACATAAACATGGTGTTATTTCTAACCATAGATTATGGCCCTTTTGTCAACGGTTTGCACTTTCTAAAACCGCAAGGCAATCCAGTCAAAATAAGATGAAACATTAGTGTTCCTCAAAGCAACTATCATAGCTGAGATTATAGGTGAACTTTGCACGCACATAAATCACCCATGCATGCTCAGATTAAGTCATTTTAGTCCACTGTCCATTTCTCATTTGTAATTAAGATAAATGCATTATTTGACATGCCAAATCATTAGTGTAGTAAAAGAAAACTCCAAAAGCCTAAAACAAAGCTTTGTTTTACCGGATCGGTCGTCTGTGTCATCAAAGTTTACCACCACTGAGTGTCCATTGTTGGAGATGTTGATGGAGGTACAATGATCATAGTCGAGCGCTATCGGCCCAAGGCTTGGGTCATGTGAAACTTGGCGAGGGATGTCAATGGGAGACTGACGACTTCCATAAGCGACTGGATAGTTTTTATGCCATACATCTGGACCTGTAGAGAGAAATTTCAGATCAGATTGCTATAATTAAATTTATTGGCCCACCATAAAACATTTTTCTATCAAGGATCATTTTGATATTATGCTACTGAGGAGGCTGCACAGCATTTGCATGGACCTAACATTTGAAAACACTTTCTTTTCTGACTAATCTCTTTACAATGACAAGTACAGGTGACCACACAATCCTTTAAGCAAAAGGTAATCTAATCTGGCATTAGTCCACTAAAAGCCTCTTTCTACTTGTTCTTGGGCATACAGTAATTTATTCACAGAGATAGTAAAATTATCAAAATATAACATTACCGTTCTCTTTCTCATACCCCCAGTGAGTCCCCTTCATGGTCAAGCTGGAGCTGCAGATGTCGCGTTCACGTGGAGGTCACAGAGGCCCGTGGATCTGTGCTGCTCCTAATGAAGCTCAGCGCACGGCCAAAGGGGAAGGGCAATAATCCGCCTTGACACGCCTCCCACACGCTCACAACCCAAACAATACACCCAGACACGGCACAGCACAACCACAGTAGTTCATTCATATTTCTTTTTAGATACGTGATCATTTAAAATGCATTAAATTGGCCTACCTACAATATTTCATCCTATCGCCCTTTCTCATGGAATTTACAACTGTACGGGAGGGCTATTTGTTACATCACTTTACCCAGTTGGAAAAAAGACATTGATTCAACATTGATATTGTCTAAGGTGCTTTGGTTGAATCAACTTTGATGAAACGTTGAAATGCCATTGAAAACACTCGTCATGATCAACATCTAATAGACGTTGATTTGATTGATCTATTTTGACTGTGAATCAACGTGTAATCAACAAAGAAACATCATTGAAGTTTCAAATCATATGAAATTTTAATCAACATTTATTAAACTTTCTGATGGTCAATTTCAACCATTTTCAAATAAAATGTGTGCCAAGCATAGCCAACAATCATTTCACTTATTTGCTGTTTCACAAAGACTCTCTGAACAGTTCTACAAATGACATTCTACTGTAGCAAAGTTAAGCAATCCCATTAAACAACCAGGCCTACCTGAAAAAAACAGAGGTTGGAAAAGGCTGCAATGGTCCTTTTAACAGCTTGTCCTAAAAAAAAACATTTTAATCAAGTGCTTTTATTTATGCTTCTAGGCCAAATATAGTGGTGAATATCAAATGCAGGACATCATATGGATATAAATACTTGTAAGGGCATTTTACAAAATTTTTGACCTGGACTTTGGACTGGGAACAGTTTGTACTCTGGACCAGACCTCACTTGCTGTAAACCAATCACAATCTAAAAAGAAATAATGAGAGTTGTGAGAAAATGTGAAAGAAAAGAAAATCTGTGTCAGAATGCCAATGGCTGAATTTACATCTGTAAAGCAACATTGAAGCAATGTAATGTTTTCAATGGTTGGATTTACATCTGTAAAGCAATGTTTATTAAAACACTTATCTTCAATTATTGAAATCATAATTGTAAATAGACATTCAATCAACCGTAATGTTTAAACATCAACCAAGAATCAACCTATTTAACCCTAATTCACCACTGAATTAATGTCTTTTTGTTATCTGGGTAGTGATGGGTGATGTAAATTGCAAATTGAGGCACGTCCGCCTGTCCGTCCAAGGGAGTCAGATCTCTCCTTCACTGAGGAACTCCTACAGGTTTCTACATTTTCCCAAAGAGATTTTGTAGTTTTTCCTGGCCGAGAAGGAGGGTCTAAGGACAGGGGAGCTTAGGACATCTGTCTAAGGACACCGGATGCTGGGACATTTCCAAGTCCCTAATAACATTGTTTATTTTATTTTTTTCCCCACTATAGCCTCTCAAGGCAACTACTGTTCTGATTTTGGGCGTTACAAAAATAAATTGAATTGAATTGAATTGAATTGATGGTTTTGCTTGATGTTTTGCCTTTTTTCCCCGTCTTTTTTTTTTTTAATGGATTAGGGTATTAGACTGTTAACTCACCCTTATGTGAGTGTGCGTTCTGCCATTAATTTTTTACTTGTACTTATACAAATATGTGTACCTTAGTCTTTTGCTATTTTTCCCACTTAAATTGTATTATATTGTATTACCATTACATTTTAGCTCTTTGAAACGTATGAGCCACTGTCCAAGTCATTTGAGTTTGTCTAAGTCAAGTTAATATATACATCCATGGTCTAAGACTTAGACCATGGATGTATTATATTAACTTGACTTAGACTCTAAGTTGTATGCACCGTACTGCAATTACAAGACCATAGTACCCTCTAGTGGTGCTTCCTGGTAATGCGCTCGACATTAAGGAATTGCTTTATCGTATTTGTATTATTATGTTATTTTTATTTTTTTATCGAACTGCTTTATAACGAGTCGTGAAAATTAATATATAACAAAACGTCACAAACTAAAACGTGTTTTCGACAAAATATCGCAAAAACAAAGGATTCATGTCGAAAGTGCGAATGCAGCGAAATTGTTTGCTGGGTTTCCTGTGGAATCTGCAGCTTCGTATGTCAAGCAGCAGATTCCAGGCAGTTGAAGAAACTAAAGCTACCACTATGGCGTCCACCAAAGCTTCAAAGGAGCAGAAATACGACAGGCAACTAAGGTAAAAGGACCTCGTAAAGTAAGATGGACTTATTTAGACAGAAACAGTACAAACTACAACAAGATCTCCGGGTAGCTTCCTTGCTACATGCGTTGTTGTTATGCTAATAAGCTAACATTAACGCTGCCTAACGATAATATGATTCCCTTTATTCTGTACTGCGAACAGTTTGTTTTTATTTTTGTTTTTTGCCTTTTTGATAGTAAATGAAGCAGGTTGTCCAATAAAACGTATGACTGTTTCAAGAGAATGATACACCTCAACAGTGTTCCTGCAGTCTAGTGGCTAATGCTGACAGTCTCATTCATTCATAATCCCAACACTGTCAATATTATGCTGTAGACTATGGGGAGACCACGGCCAGGAGGCTTTGGAAAATGCCCACGTCTGTCTCATAAATGCCACAGCAACAGGGACAGAGATACTAAAAAACCTGGTTCTTCCAGGTAAGGACTGAAAGCACACTTATTATTTCTGTGTTGTTACTGTGGGTGTATTGGTTACATATACATAATGATGTAGGTATTGGAGCGTTCACAATAGTTGATGGACATACTGTGACTGGAGAAGATGTTGGAAACAAGTAAGGCAGCACCAGGCCACATTTAAAATTAGCCCTACTATTTTTATGTCAGTGTTAATGTTGGCTCTTGTCTTTTCAGCTTTTTCTTGAGTATAAGTCACATTGGGAAGGTAAGATATTATGATGTGATGATGACACAGTGGCAGTTATATTTTGAAGCAGGTGAAATGTCTCCTTCTTGTTTTTAGAACAGAGCACATGCTGCCACTGAGCTTCTTCAGGAGCTCAACAGTGATGTGTCAGGAAACTTTGTTGAAGAGGTTTGTATCTTAAGTGAGTAAATATTCAACATTTAAGCTTGTAACTCAATTACTGCTTTGTATTGATAAATGTTTTCCAGAGTCCTGAGAAACTCTTGGAAAACAATCCTGAGTTTTTTCAAAGATATACTGTTGTCATTGGTGTCCAGTTACCAGAAAAGTATGTCTCATTTACTTTTCTCAATAGTAAACGTGTTTTACATGTTGTGTTTTTGTTTCTTTGTAAAGCACTTGCTTGCGACTCGGCTCTGTTCTTTGGAGTTCCTCTGTGCCATTTCTCATCTGTAAAACATATGGACTCATTGGCTACATGAGACTAGTGGTAGAGGAGCATACAGGTAAATAAAGATGTTTATGATTACTAACAGTAATATTACATGATGTAATTGATCTTAATGATGCTTAATTTTTAGTGATTGAATCACACCCAGACAATGCCTTGGAGGATCTACGGTTAGATCAGCCCTTTGATCAACTGAGAAATCACATTGCCACTTATGAGCTGGAAAGCATGACTAAAAAGGTTCAACAGTATCAACAGTATTGTCAATTTATTCTTATTGGTAAGTTGTCTCACTGCGGTTGTCTTTTTCTTGGTTTGTAGGATCACAGTCACACCCCATGGGTTGTTATTGTTGCTAAACATCTAGAAAAATGGCTTAGTGAGGTAAGTATCGAATGCTGTATGGTATTATGATTGACATTTAATTTCAACTTAACTCTTTTTCCTCCTATACAGCATAATGGTCACTTACCAAAGACATATCAAGAGAAAGAGGCCTTCAGACAATGTATTCGAGAAGGTATTCTCATATAGCGTTGTTGTGGCTATATGATAGTTTATACATTATAAATGTAATTATAAATGTAATTCAGGTATCAGGAAAAAGGAGAATGGTGTTCCAGAGGATGAAGAAAACTTTGATGAAGCTATAAAAAATGTCAATGCTGCTTTGAATACAACTAAGGTATGATAACTAAACTTTGTTTTTATTCTTCATGACATTATAAACGCTACACTGGCTCTATAATTTGTACAAATTACTTAATTCATGTATTATAAGATGACGCTGCCTTTTTAGATTCCAAGCGCTGTTCAGGATCTCTTCAACAGTGAACAATGCAACCACATCACCGATCAGGTTCCCAATGAGTATATTGTGTTATCGATTTTGTGTAACTATTATGCTTATCTATCTGCATATTTACAGTCGTCTCCTTTTTGGTTGATGCTGCGTGCTGTGAAAGAGTTTGTTCAAAATGAAGGAAATGGCAATTTACCAGTCCGAGGCACAATACCAGATATGATTGCAGATTCGCAGAAATTTATTAACCTACAAAATATGTAAGTCCTTTTCTGGATAAGAAATATTTAATTTCCATTCTTCTTTAACCATTGTGTGTCCAGCCATACATCATTAAGCTATGCTAATAACTGTATTGTGATTTTACAGTTACAGGCAAAAGGCTATACAGGATGCTGCGGCTGTTTCAAAGCATGTGGAGTATTTAATTCAATCATCTGGAATGGTGCGTTTGTAAATTGTTTTGCTATTTTAATGTAGCCAAAAAGAAAATGGTATTTACCACGCTTTACTTCATAAATAGGCACCTGCAAGTATATCTGATAAGGACATTAAACTGTTCTGTAAGTAGCTCAGATATATTTAAAGTACCGTGAAGTCAGTAGTTTGAGGTTTGTCACTTGATCTGTTTATACAATGTCTCATTTCTCTATACATTAGGCAAGCATGCGTCTTTTCTAAGGGTGGTCCGCTGCAGGTCCCTGGCTGAAGAATACAGTGTGGATTCACAAAAAAAGGATGAAATAAGTATGATTACATCATGGAATTATATAATCTCCCATTTTACTTTTTTATATTGAAATACATTTATTTGCTGTTTTTTAGCATCTGCCATGGACAGTCCAGACAGCGAGATGGTTTTCTACCTCATGCTGCGTGCAGTGGACCGCTTCTTTCAGCAGCATTCGCGTTACCCAGGCAAGAGTACAAGTATTTTATTTTTTGGGAAAAAAAGGAAAAAAAGACATTTAACTGTTGTCCACAAGATGGCGGTCTTGGCTATTAAAAAAAAATAAAAAATGCGATTGGCCAGCTCTTGTTACTTGACTACTTTACTCATTCATATATGCTTTCATTGGTTTGTTTTTTTCTTGTTCATTAGGAGTCTATAACTACCAAGTGGAGGAGGATATCAACAAACTTAAGTTGTGTGTGACCGGCCTTCTACAGGAATACAACCTCAGCATCAATATCAAGGATGATTATGTCCATGAGTTGTGAGCGCCACTACTATTTAATCTATGTTTTAGAATTATTTATCAAGTACATGCTACAGTGCGTCCTTTGTTTCTGAAGAATATGGCATTGACTTTTTCATGTTATGTTTAGCTGCCGTTATGGTGCCACAGAACCACACACAGTTGCTGCTTTCATGGGAGGTAAAGACACATTATAAACAGTTTGCAATACTTCTTGAAATTTTACTGATGAATCTGTTTTTCAGGAGCTGCTGCTCAAGAGGCCATCAAACTCATTACACACCAGTTTGTGCCCTTTAGCAACACTTACATTTACAATGCTATGTCGCAGACTTCTACCACCCTACAGCTCTGAACAGTGAGGTCGTTCACAACTTAAATGTACTTCAATCAACATTATGATGGACCATGCGGGCAATATCGAATTTGGTTTTGGATCCTTCACAAAGTATTTGTGCACAAACATGTTTTATTGATATCCTGCTAAACTTAAAGCTGGATATTAAACTGGGAAAATGACGGCGTCACTCTCTAATACGCTACAGTATGTAGCGCTTAATATAAAAGTACACTCTTGGTTCTTTTTGTGAGGAATTATGTTTAACTTTTTACTACAATAAATAAAATGCTGTTGCAAGAAATCATCTTAATGTTAACATAATGCTGTTTGGTAAACTAATGTGATTTGATAAGTATAACAAGGTTTAGTTATCTTGTCTAAGGAAATGTTACATGACAAGCATGTGAGCTTCTTGGTAGGTCTGCAATGTGACTTGTCCTCTGGCTGTGCTCAGGTTATGCTCAGGTCCCACACTTTTTTATTATACTTATGTGTGTTAGGGGGCTCAGTACTTCATACTATTTAAGAGCGAGGACACTTTCTCAGGACGTGTATTAATCGTAAATACAGTATATAGGGAATTTTCTCAATAACAAATTAAATGCATCTCTTGATAACATGAGAATACAGAGAGGCATTTTCATGCCATTATTTTGTTGAATTAGTTTTTCTCAACAGTTTTCACTGATTGTGTCATGTCTTCATGCGGGAGCATACAGGGTTAGCAAGAGAAGCACTGTCCATTGGGGAAATTATTGGGATTATCTGTTACAATTCTGACCGTACAAATTCAAATGTCTTCGGAGTTTTTTAACGCACTAAAAGACTTAAAGTTTCTAAAGCAAATAAATTACAGCGCTAATTGGCTGATGGTGTTACTTATTGAATTACCTCGGCACTGTAAAGACAAAATCCTGCTCCAAACGGTTTATTTTTCCTGCACAGCTGCATACAGCTGTGTAAAGGTCTCAAGTCAAAACAAACAGCCATGCGCATATTGAACTACTCTTCAATCTGAAATTTCAATTATTTTAGTCAAACTCTATTAGTTATTGTATCATTTTACATTGTAGAGTATTTCATTTAGTAATGGTATTTAATTTAGTATTGGGAGTATATACTTTTTTCATGTACCAAACTGTCTTTGTTTACACAGCCTGATGTTATTCCGTGAAAGCAGGACGTGGCTATCATGCTGAGGCTTGCAAGATTACATGACATTAATTTCAGATACTGCACATGCAACACTATATCATATATATATATATATATATATATATATATATATATATATATATATATATATATATATATATATATATATATATATATATATATATATATATATATATATATATATATATATATATATATATATATATATATATATATATATATATATATATTATATATATATATATATATATATAATATATATATATATATATATATATATATATATATATATATATATATATATATATATATATATATATATATTATATATATATATATATATATATATATAATATATATATATATATATATATATATATATATATATATATATATATATATATATATATATATATATATATATATATATATATATATATATATATATATATATTATAATATATATATAATCAAATACACGTCTTCTAGCTGCACTGTTGCACTCTTGCATTATCAATACTTCAGTTTACTGGCTCTGCTCACAGCAGCGTTATCTAAAGGCCACAGGAGAGGTCCGACAAAGGATGCATGTGTGTGATCACTGTGAGGGGGCTGTGGGGGTGGGGCAGTCGTTAATGCTAAAATCAATCCGTAAATCAGAAGACTGCCTGCACAAGGGCCTCACTGGCACGATCTTTGCTGTAGCTCTGTGCAAAACCGAGGGTAGGGGAGTGTATGAGTCAGCGCTAGAAAAAAGCAGAGTAAGGTGGCAGACTGGTGGTCACATCCACTCAGAGGTCACATACTAAAGTGTTCTCTTGGTTCCTCTTTGCCACGGCTGGAAGAACATAATCTAAAAACAGGTCAGCATGAACACGTTGAAATGGCAGGTACTCGACTGGCTAAAATAGGGTTGAAAGGTTGAATAAGATGTCTCCTGGTGGCTTATTTGGGTCATTTACTTGGCTCCAGTCCAGAGTCCTGAGGAAGGCTGAATTAAAAGCGGCTTGCCAAAGCATAGCTGAGTATTTAGAGTGTTTTCTGAGAGTCTGCGGGAGGGCAGCATACTTTAGTCCTCTCTGGGGTCCATACAGGGCTGCATTTTCCCTGCAAACAGATGTGAGAAATACTGTACATGAGGAGAGTAATGAAAATGACAAGACAAGAGAGTTTTCACTTTACACTCAGTCTGAGGTGCTGAATCTACACATATTTCTGCTCTGGTAGTCTTTATCTGACTTTAATTTTATTTAATAGACCACTCACCTCGGTTGGTTTACTATGTGCACAATCCAGCAAACCCACAACAATGCAGTTTGAGCCAGTTAGACCCTTGCAAGGTGGAGCGACCAGGCCTAAATGGTTTTATTCTTTCCAGATGTTGCGGTAATGGGCCAACACAGTTACACAAGATACTTGAAGAGTCAGTACAAGAGAGAAATGCATCCACAGTACACCCTGATTTTTACTGCATACTACTACATACAAACACCATATATTTACTGTATACATGACGTGCACATGACATCCTTTGGTGTCATGTCTGTACAGGCATTACAACTGCATTCTACGTTCAAATCAAAGCTGTGGGACTCATGTTAAAGGTGCACTATGTCACTTTTATGCCCCAGTGTGTCTCCTAAGAGATGTTATGATGTTGCTTGGAATGTTCCTAATTATGACATTAAACTTATCTTTCCTGCATTTATGCATTCATATGCATTTGTCTTACTGTGGGCGGACTCGCCTCTCAACAAATCTGAACTGTAACTTGGCTTGGTGATGTCATCTGTTTTGTCTGTCTCCATGGAGATAGACAAGCTTATTACCATACTGTGGAACATTTCTGGCAAAAGTAATTACATATTACATATTACATTACATCTGCAAATACAGCTGTTAATTCGTGTGTACATAGTGAGCCTATTTTTATTTTATACTATAGTAATTTAAAATCTAATGCATGCCCTTTTGATTTCATATATGTTGTTTTTATTATTGCTCTGTGTTGTATGTTGCAACTTAATGCCAAAACAAGTTCCTATGTTTGTGAATTCTGATCATCGACAATGGCAATAAACCTTTTTCTAATTCTGATTTCTGATTCTGATATCCATGATAAGCCTGTGGCAAACCCTGTACCAGAAATGTACATAGTGCACTTTTAAAGGTCAGAAATTAAATTGGATAATTGTGTGGTTATTATATAGTGGCAGAGTCTTTGAAGTGTGGGGGGAAACTAGGAGTATCTGCCACTGAACATTTTGGAGTTATATGACATAAATATGTCCAGTTCGTACATTAAAAAACTGCATCCCAATGGCAAGGCAAGGCAAGGCAAGTTTATTTGTAGAGCACAATTCGTACACAAGGCAATTCAAAGTGCTTCACACAACAGGAAAAAATGCATTAAAAATCACAAAGACATGGCAGAAATCACAATCTTAGTTCAAGACATAAAAGAGAAGAGTGCAAAGAAAAGCATTTCAGTCATATGCACAGCCAAACAAAAACAGTTTTTAGTTTAGATTTGAACATTGCCAGAGTAGCGGCCTGTCTCACATCCTCAGGAAGACTGTTCCAGATTTTAGCTGCATAAAACTGAAATGCAGATTCCCCATGTTTAGTCCTGACTCTGGGCACCAGCAGGAGGCCGGTCCCTGAGGTCCTCAGAGTCCGAGATGGTTCATATGGCACTAACATGTCCGAGATGTACTTTGGTGCTAGGCCATGGAGAGACTTGTATACAAGCAGAGCTGCTTTGAAGTCTATTCTCTGAGCCACAGGGAGCCAGTGCAGAGACCTGAGCACAGGACTAATGTGATCGTACTTCCTGGTTCTAGTCAGGACCGAGCGAGCAGCGGCGTTCTGGATGTACTGCAGCTGTTTTACAGCTCGTTTGGAGAGGCCAGTGAGCAGGCCGTTACAGTAGTCTAATCTACTAGAGACAAACGCATGGATAAGTCTCTCCAGGTCTGGTTTAGACACTATACTTTTGATTTTTGGCAATGTTTTTTAGATGGTAAAAAGCTGCTGATGTGATTGATCTGACGTGGCTGTTAAAATTCAAATCTGAGTCCATTATTACCCCCAGATTTCTAACTTGATGTGTAGGTTTTAGAGCGAGACTCTGGAGGTGACAGTTAACAATTTCTCTTTTGTTTCTGTGGGCCAAAGACGATGATTTCAGTCTTGTCTGAGTTCAGCTGGAGAAAAGTTGTTTTTGCATCCACACACTGATCTGTTGAATGCAGTGACAGAGTGAATCCACTGGTCCATATTCACCTGCCGTCAGTGAAACATAGATCTGAGTGTCGTCTGCGTAATTGTGATAGGACACATTCTCGCTGCGTATCAACTGACCTAACGGCAGCATGTAGAGGTTGAACAGAAGGGGTCCCAGGATTGACCCTTGGGGCACCCCACAGGTCAGGGGCATCTGGTCTGAGACACAGTTACCAATTTCGATAAAGAATTTCCTGTCTTCCAGATAGGACTTTAACCAGTTTAGAGCAGTGCCAGTGATGCCCACCCAGTCCTCTAGTCTCTGTAAGAGGATCCCATGATCGACAGTGTCAAAAGCAGCACTCAGATCTAACAGAATTAAGACTGAGACTTTGCCCGCGTCAGTGTTCAGGTGGATGTCATTTGTCACCTTGACAAGAGCGGTCTCAGTGCTGTGATGAGGTCTAAAACCTGACTGGAAAACATCAAATGAGTTGTTTATTAAGAGGAAATCAGTGAGCTGTTGGTAAACAACCTTTTCAAGGACTTTGCCCCAAAATGGCAGATTAGAGATGGGCCGGTAATTACTCAGTACTGCGGCATCAAGACTGCTCTTCTTTAGGAGAGGCTTTATGACCGCAGTTTTCAAAGACATTGGGAATGTTCCAGATTGAAGCGACATGTTAACTATTTGAGTGAGTGGTGGTGCTAACAAACTGTTCAGCACAGACTTTAGAAATCTGGTGGGTAACACATCGAGGCAGCATGTAGATGAACTCAGGCTGGTGATGATCTCCTGGACAGTTTTGTCAGTTACAGGTGCAAAGTGAGTCAGCTCTAAGTGTGTAGGTGGTTTGAGGGTTATTTTTTGCATTGTAGAATTGATAGCATTTTTAATGCCCTGAACTTTGTCATTAAAGAATAATGCAAACTCATTACACTTGGATGTGGAAATGAGTTCTAACGGCAGCTGAGCTGGAGGGTTTGTTAATCTGTTTACTGTGGCAAACAGGACACGCGAGTTGTTACTGCAGCTTCCAATTATTTCAGAAAAATATCCTTCCCTAGTTCTACATAAAATGAGGTTGTACATGTACAACTTCTCTCTGTAAATCTCTTTCTGAACCTGGAGCTTCGACTTGCGCCATTTTCGTTCGGCCCCGACGGCACTCCCTTTTTCTGTGCCCTGACCGAATCATCATTTCTCCATGGCGCCTTCTGCTTATTTTTAACAATTTTAGCCTTCATAGGGGCAATGGTGTCGAGAACATTCAAAACACTAGATGTAACAGAGTTCAACAAATCATTTACATTAGAACATGAGACATTTTCAAAGTTTATCATTTCCATAAACAGTTTTTCCCGTGCTGTCATTTATGTGTCTCCTCCGGACAATTGCAGGACCAGCTGGTGGTTTGGGAAAAACAGACAGGTCAAAGAAGACACAGAAATGATCAGACAGAGCAACATCGACCACATTGACGTTTGAAATATTAACCCCTTTTGTAATTAGAAAGATCTAGAGTGTGCCCTCTGCTGTGGGTGGGGCCACTCACGCGCTGAGTAAGACCGAAAGTTTCAAGGACAGCATGAAGCTCTTTAGCGTTTCTGTCACAAATATTATCAACATGAACATTGAAATCACCTGTTATAACCAAACCATCAAAGTCTGTGCATACGACTGAAAGCATCTCAGTAAAATCATCAATAAAACTTTTGCAGTGCTGAGGAGGCTTGTATAAAACAATGAAGAGAATGGATGGAGACTGTTTTAGCTCAATTTTAAAGGCTACATACTCAAATGTTGAAAACACCCCAAAGGACAACCTGTGGGTAACTATTTCATCTCTAACAAAAGCACACACACCTCCTCCCTTTTTGTTTTCTCGTGTTTCAGATTCAAACATAAAGTTGGGTGGAGCAGACTCTATTAGAACTAAATTTCCTGTGTTTTTGTCAAGCCATGTTTCAGTTAAAAACACATAAAATCAAGATTATAAGAAGAAATAAAATTATTAATTAAGAATGATTTGTTACATAAGGATCTGACATTTAGTACAGCAAGTTTCAGACTAGTTTCAGTGAGACTGGGCGTTATCTTTTTACAGGGAATATGAATCAAATTTCTCAGATTGGGAAGTCTGACTCGCATTTTGTTTTCCCATCTGTGTGATGTTACTACAGAAATAGCACTAGGGGAGGCTGTTTTTACACAGGGCCCCGGGTTGGTTTGATTTTTAATATGACTATAAGTCCCGGCAACGCTGAGACCCAGTGCATCCTAGCTATGGGAGATACCAGGTGAAAGGCGAGGGGGGATAGGTGGGGGGACTTTTGTTGGTGTAGTGGGAGCCGGTGAGCGTTTGGGACCAGGTGAAAGGCGGGTGGGTTTTGGTGGGGTGATATGAAAATGAATGAAAAACCTTTAATAGATTTATCAATGCTTTTAAACTTATAAGCCATACACATGTATTACATTGTCAGTCCTCTCATTAAAGAGGGTTACATTGGAAGGGCATCTGATGCAATACCTTTGCTAAATTAAAATGCAAATCACTGGAAACAGGGTAATGTTATGCTATGGTTTCCCCAGAGTGAAAAGAAAAAGCAAATATGTATATCTTTGCAGTATGCTTTCATTGTGATTTTTAACCTCACTGTAGACGTCATCGACCATCTTGTGTGTTTGCAATGTTTTATTGTGGTGATGCCGACCCCTGGGACAAGCGATCTATGCACTTTCTGTTCATATAATCTCTCTCTCATCTCTCCATCTTGATTTGTGTTCCATTAGCGCTGGGCCTTTGGAGAGACTGTAAGTCAGCATCACCATATGGGGTCAGCACTCTCTCCAGCCCTCAGATCATGTTACACACGCCTGAACGTATGCACAAAACATCCAGGGAAGAAAGCAGTTATTTCATATTAGTACAATTACATACAATAAACATTTTAATTAAAAAAAGATGTAAGCCTGTGTAATTGATGCGTTTTTGACATTTGCAATCAAAAAGTACACGGTCGTAGTTATAAAAAGTATTGAAAGTATTCAAGATAAATAGTAATGGTAAATGAATAATGGTAGAATATAAATAAAGTTGCATTAATCTTCATCTTTTCTCAAATATATGTCTTTTTTCAGATGCATATTTTTCTCCCTATCTGTTTGTGCAGTGCATGGTGGGTGAACTTGTCTCTGTTTTGAACGGCCGGATGTGTTTGCTCATTTCAAGAATACTTCAAAAGATGTACTTCCACGATCCACTGTACATTCTCCAGGTGCCATTCTTATCTCTGTCACTGATTTGCTCATTGACTGGAATCCAGTCCGGCACCACAATGTTTTGCCTTTTTATCATACACACCGAAATCGAAAAATCATTTCCTTTGTCCACGACATTGTTTTCATTCCAGCATAGACAACTGTAAATGTGTAAGTTGTTTGAGAAAGTAGAGCACAGTATTTGACCCCATCGCGTCATAAGAGAGCAGCGCATGTGCCTGCTTTTGTCTTGACAAATACCCTCGACAGACTTAATGAGAACCATCTGTTTTGTGCGGCTGTCACATCCAAAACCTAGAGACACAGAACTATGTCAGAAATGTCTGCAACTTTAAGGAGGTATATGGGGCAGGATAGTAGCTATTACAATCTAGCAGAGGTGGGAAGAGCATAGCCAAAAAAATGGTAAAAGTACCAAAGTACCATTACTTATAGTTACTTAATAATATTACTCTGGTAGGAGAAATACATAACTCATGCTAAAGTTAAGAATTATTAGGGAAATAACTACAAGTAAGGCTAATTAAGCGTAACTGGATAGAGCTGAGGATAAATGCATTTAATTTCACTCATATGTGTACTCAGTGGGAAGAGTAAGTAAACATTTACTCAAGTAAGAGTACTGTTAAACTGTAAAATGTATTATAGTCAGTGGCGGAACGTGACAAAGTACAAAAGTAAGAATATATACTATACTTTTTACTTTGACTGCATTACATTTGAGAACATGTATCTGAACTTTCTACTGCACTACATTTTTTAATTTAACTGAAATATATATATATATACATACATATATATATACACATATATATATATATATATATATATATACATATACATGCACACACATATATATGTAAAAAATGTTCAGATTTATATATATATATATATATATATATATATATATATATATATATATATATATATATATATATATATATATATATATATATATATATAAATTTTATATATATATATAAATTTGAATTTTTTTTAATAGGTCTCAAAATCTGTCTGAAACACATTTTAACTCCAAAAGTAAATGTTTCAACTGGTACTTCTAAACTTTTATGTAAGTAGATTTTTTAGGGGATACTTTTACTTTAGTATTTTAAACCCCTGTATCTGCACTTTTATTTACTTGGTAACAAAACTTCTTCCACCACTGATTATAGTAGAATGAAAGTTACTCAAATAAGCGTATTTGAGTAAGTGTCACGGAGTACTACCCACCTATGCACACTAGCGTTATAATAATAATGTTTCATCAAAGGGCATTAAAATGCTGGCTACGTATGAAGAATGCTGCGTGCACATGGCCAGGGTCTCCAAAGGTGTGAGTGGGTGAGAGGGATTGCAGTCCACAAGGGAGTGTTTATGAAGACGTGATGTTCGGGGAGAATTCCTCAGATAAGTGACATGGCCTCCTTCTGTTCATCAGGCTGCACGGGAATAACTGGGCCTAAACAATGCAACAGTGAGGATACTGGTTTGGATTCCAAAACAAAAGCGATTCCAACAGCAAAATATTTGTGACAGCATTGGGAATGTGGAAACGTCGGTCACATACACTTTTAATGAAATCTTCGTGTTCCATAGAATTGCACTAGAATACAATTAGCATTAGTGGTTTAGTTACACTTAAGATACAGGAGCCATGAATATACTAGCTATAGTCCCAACCCTGACTTCAACTGACTACATTCATCTATATGGCAATTTTGCTATGATGAAAATATATTTATTAACATGGCAGTGCTGTAAGACCACTTCATACTACACCTATTTTAATGACCCGTTTGTTCTTTATCCTTGGCTGTGTAAGCTGATATGCGCCCAAGGTTTAATAAAAGTGCTGCATACACACTCATTGTGGGAATGAGTAAACTAGCTGGTGGAGGGCCTATACGTGGTGTCAGCCCTGGTCCAGATCAGAGCATTCCTAAGATTCTTGTCTGTAATTATCCTGGCAGGTTTGATTCAGCTGTATATCTTTTATCCACCATCTCAAAGGACGCTGCTAGCCATCCTCAGATCTCTGGCCACATGCGCGCACACACTCCACACACACGAAAGAAACACAATAAGATGAGAGAGGGGCCTCTTTGCAGCACACTTAAAAAGGAACTCATTCCCTTAAGGTTGTCTGTGCGGGCTGGAAGTGTGCACGGCTCACATGTGGAGGCGTCGGGCGGGGAGGAGATGGTGTAATTGTGCGTACATTAGTCTTTGTGCTCGGCTTGTGTCAGCAGACCGGGCAGATAGAATTAAAACAAGCCATAAAGGCAGCAGTTTGGAGGAGCAGAGGAGCGGTGTGGAGAAGAGAGAGGGTGAGAGGAGGGGGCTGGGGCAAATATGTCCAGTCTGATCCTTTCATTAGGCAGCAGGGGGTTGCTCTGAAATCACACTCACAAGATCCTCAGGCCTGCAACAGCAACAGATTCATATAGTTAAAACCTATTTATACACTAAAAATGTATACACTACAGGCACAATAACACACAATAAATTGGTAAAAATTGTATGAAGAGAACAGGATCAACATTAACTTCTCAAATGTCTAATTCTATTTGTGACCAAAGGCAAGGTGTATAATGTAAAGAACCATTGTTTAAAGTCCATACACTTTTCAGTAAAACAAAGGGAATATGATTATTTTTAAGATTTCATGAAACATTATGCCTGTTTTTCTCCAATTTGGCAATTTTGTTGAGGTTTATAATGTCACTTCCTGGTTTGACATGGCCTGCAAATATGACATAGGTTGTAGAGGTTCACAACTGTTACTTAGCATCCAGACGGTAAACAAGGGCCAAAGTCCATTTAAATATTATGATTTGAGAAATAATTAAAACTGAAAACACGTTTATTTTGTAAAATTATTGTATAAACTGACATAAAAGGTTGAAGTTGCGTGCATAGGTGGAGGTGTTGTAGAACTCAGCACTACTTCCTATCATTTGCAACTTTTCGTTGTCAAATTTTCTTCACAAACTACAACTTGACAAATGAAAAACTATGATAATCATTTACCACAGGGACTAACTCACCAAACTGGAAAAACATGACAACCTGCCATACGGGCTTTAAACATTTGACAGACAATAATATGTTATCACTGCTTATGGAGAAAGGGTATGATTTATTATGGACACGTTATATAACACATATAACATTACTATAACTGCAACTAACTATCTTTTTTACAAGCAGCTTGCTTTCTATTCATGGGTTTCAGAATGATGAGAAATTAGGGCTGTTGATTTAGCAATCAACAATTGAAATTAAAGTCCACGGTGAAACTTAAAAAAGGGAAGTCGAATCGGCAGAACAACCATCTGAACTTTAACCACACTTACTGTCATTTCAGTCCAAATATTACCGTAGTTTACAGTCTTCATTTTGATTCTAGTCTCAAAAATAGATTATGACTGTTTGTTTGAAAGTGTTTGCCAAAATGTGTATAGAAATGCTATGTTTTACCTGCGTTCATTGTTTTCAAAACAAACAAATGGTCTAGAACAGAGGGTACAGACTTCACAGGACTCTTTGTACTGCTCTCACCTTCCTTCAAATGTACACACACACATGTGCACACCTTTCATGTCCGCGCACAAGGCTGTGTCCACTAAACAATAGCACTTTGTTAAAAGACTTAGCAACAGTCAGAGTTTTTTCTAAGTTATGGGGACTAATTGCACACAAGAGGAAGTGTTATGCATGAGTGAATTTATGCAGGTTTGGTTTACCTAAACTAAAGGAACAACAGTCAGTGCAATGTTATCTTCAGTTATTGAATATACCACTTAAAATTGCATACCCCTGCTTCTGCTCAATAAATATGAGGCTAAAAGGTCAGGAAAATGTCAGGAGCTTCAGAGGAACTTTATGAAGCATAACTTATTGTTTTTTTTTGTACGCTCCTTACCCACACTCTCCCCCCTTCTTCTGTGCATCAGCTGCTGTTTTTTACAACATGGATAGTGCCAGAGAAGCAGTTCCTTTGGCTGTCATAAGAGGTTAGACAATATGTAGAGATCATGCAGTACTTGTCTGACATGTAGTCGTGGATGTGGGTCATGTCCTTCAGCCCAACTATGAGTGATTGGTATGACTATATCCTGGGCTTACTGTAGTCTAAACAGAGCCAGAGAGCCTCAGTGCTGGTCCATCCTTATTGTTTATCTAAACCTGACTTGTCTTATAAGGCTTTCTCTTCATCTGGCCTCCTCCTCTCATTTCCACAGCTGTTAAATGGAGCACAATATGCATCTGATTGTAGCTTTCATGTGTTATGATTAGCTGAACAATATCATAAACACAACCCTTTACACAATTACACATGGTGGAAGCAGTATGATATAAAGTATGTTTAAAGGAATCCTATTGTGCTTTATCCTTGTATTTAGTAGTAAAACTATAACATACGTAGAGCAATAGTAAACTTTTTTATTTTTTTTTAAAACTTCCGCTATTAATTTAAAACGTAATAATAGAAACAGATTTTTTTTTTTTTTATAAAAAAAAATGAATTGCTTGCATCATCTGTGTATCGGTTGATCTCTGTGAATGTTTGTAGATGCTCCAAGCATCAACATTAAATATTCAATCATTGCCCACTGTAGCAGTGTCATTTTAACCACATGTTACAGAATGAATGCCATATGATGTAACAAAAGTGCACCGACAGCACAGGTACATTGAGTACAGTAACATGTCAAACACAACTCTCTCTTACAGGCTGAACAAAGGTGTGTACCATCTACCATTTCGATATGATGTACAAGCTCACATCAAGTCTATAAACATGCAGGTTGCCCTCCTGACACCATGTGTTTCCAAGGTCAGAAGGCCATACGTGTGGAATAACAAACGCTTCAGGTGGAGCTTTTTATTGACATCTTTAAGACAATTAAATAAGTATAAAATACAAAATATACACTCTTCGGGACTCTATGGCACTAAGCAACATCCATCAATACATTACCTACTATATACCAAATCAATATGCAAAGTGCTCAAGAGAAGTTAGGTAATTTCCTGAGCTTTATGTCACCAGTCAGTTTGACCGAGTTACTAGATGGTGCACACTTATAACTGTATAATTGATTTTTTTTAAATGCTATGTTTAATGTAAAAGCTGATTTACAGCGACTGCAGATGGAAACTATGCTATCTAGCTATATTTTGGTGCATCTTTTTTTATGAGTTAAACGTCTCGGTACATTGACAAATAATGACTAAACGACAAAAAACGTTTGATGGTAAACATACATTGTATAGATTGATTAAAATTCACTAAAACACAGGCATCTTCACAGATTTAGAGGCCCGTGGCAAGAAGATGGTCCAAATCTGAGCGCATAAGACCTTGGTGCCCTGGCCAACAGACCCTTTTCCCCCCCTCTGTCTACTGCTCTGCCAAAACATATGCATTAAACCTTAAAAATAAGTGATTGAATTATTTTAAAACCAATGCTTTTAGGCCTGTATGGCTCTATAGGCTCCATAGTGCCTGGGGAGCTGTGTGTCCTCCTGCCAGTCACTCTAAATAAAGGGGAGTGTGGACAGTACAAAGGCCCCCCGGAAGTGCCAGTGTCTCTTCATTGGACATATGGCAGAGCTGTGGGCCAGGGGCCTTTCTCACAGGGGGGAGGGGAGCAGTGTGGTGGAGGTGGGGATCATATGTTTAAGCATGAATCTCCTGCAAAGTTAAGGGGGTTTCATGAAGCGCGTGGGGGGCTGGAGACAGAAGGAGGACCTGGCACCTGCCCCAACCAGGCCCTTCAACAGCTTTGTCCGGCTGCGGTCAGTTTCCCTTTCACACACACAAACATTCAAGCTGAAAACAGTGTATGCAGACACCGAACTGAATAACTTAATCAGTCAAATTACAACACAGTATATTAGATTTCTGCATGTAATTAGATTTGTGCTGTGGGGTGCATGTGTTTTCGTGTCATGCATCTTGCCTGAACAAAACTCTTTTTCATAATTATGAAAAAACTTGCTGTCCAAATTGGTATACAAATAAGTATTGTGCAATTAAATGAAAGGTATATGCAACCATCTATGGGAAAATTGTAAAATCCATAGGGACACATTCAAATTGAACAAATCACCCTTTGACTGTGAAACCTCTAATGAGAAAAAATTTTATTGTCAAAAATCCACAATATGTTTTTAATGAAGTAAAACTGAGTGATAGTAATTGTTTTGAGTACAAGTCAATCTTTCCCATACAGATAGACATATGACAATGTGAGACGCTGAGACGACAATCTGCCCTAAACTACATGCTGTAGTTTTACTTTTCACAATGTTGTAAGTGATAACTTCTTGACATTTGTCTTTATATTATAGATTTTCTTGTTTTGCCTTGTTTGAATAATAAATGCCAACGCAGTTTTAATTGAATAAAAAACAATTTAAGCCTTAAAAGTAGCAGCCTTTTGTTTTAATCTAATTATACAGTGTATAGGAGACTGCTGATTCGGGTACATTTACATTGGTAGAATGTTTATTAATGTACACTGTCCCAATGAAAACTAAATAAATAAACACATAAAAATAAATGAAACCGCATTAAGACATTCTTTTTGAGTAAACTATGCCTACAGTGTATCACAGTTTGCAGATGCTTTTGCTGGTCCCAAAACAACAGTAAATGAGGCCGGGGTTGGGCCGGAGGTGACACATGCTTTAAGTTACTATTTCCAGGTTGTTCACATCAACCTGCTATAGCACATGCACTGCAAGTCCGAAAGAGTAGAATCAAACTAATAATAAAGTATCCAAAACCAACAGAAAGGTGGAACATTGATAATGCCGAAATGTAATTTATAATACTGAGGGTTTTGTTGTATCAAAGAGCCTACATAAGGGAAGTTTATGTGATCTGCTATTTATTTAAGATGTGACAAATTAGTATGAGTGAACTAAAACCTTTTTTTTTAGAGCGCATAACATTGAATGTGAGGTTGTTGTTTTAATTCAGTCAACTTAAGATACTACAAACACAGCGTTACTCATAGAACAAGTAACACTGAAAAGAGTAGTATATAATTTAACTTATATATAACTTATTTTCATTGTTTATATTATTATTTTTTTATTTTATATCTACACTTATGTAAATTAGTCTCAAAAAAGTAAATCAGTCAATCTGACAGATGCTTTCTAGACATCGTAAAATCACATATTGATCGCCTTCATATCCTCTCACTGAGCAGCTGGCTCAGCTTTTTACTTCATTTGATGCTTCTGGCACTATGACAAGTACCATGCATTGAAAGGATTAAAAGGGATTAAAATTACTTGGTTAGCACTGTGAAAGTAACATAAAGTGAACCAGGAATGTGCCAACTCTCTATAACGTTTGTATACAAGTTTTTATTTTTCTAACTTAATCTTCAAAGGAATTTGCAACTAAACGGTTTGTCGTGTTAAATGAGATACAGAGGAAAACAAACAGCAAACATCTCAGGAAGCTAACCATTAAAAGGAAATGTAATAAAGCAATGTGGGGCTACATTATTACAGGGTGGTGGACAGGGAAACTGAGTGACTGGTATGACAGCCTGAAATACCACATTCTTTCCTACAATACCCACACACAGGTAAAAGCTTACCGTAAGAGCTCTCCTTGACAAAATGTGTTCCTGAACCTGAATCATCTCAAACATCATACATCTTCATATCGGACCCTCACCTTTATAAACCCTGTGAACTTCCTGTCCCACGACTTTTACCCCACTAACTCATACATCAAACTGCCTATGGGAGCAGGCTCGCTTTAGCTTCAGAAACACTGCCCTTCTTTGACGTGGGGTGTCCTGCTGGTATTGAAACAGAAAGCAGAGGACATGAGAAGTGCACATATGAAGAGGCAGTACTAACAGGTTGTAAGCACTCTCTGCTGGCTCCTGTTGAGAGATGGTATATCAGTTCCCCTTCTCTTCCTCACTTTCTGCGCTCTGTCCCTCTCTAAATCATTCTGTGGAATATAAACATAATAAATAACTTTCCTGAGCCAGCCCCCTTCTCTGTCGCTTTAGTCCTTGCCCGACCGTCTGCAAAGGGCCATAGGTCGTTTCATTTCACATATAAATTATTCACCAGGGCCTGAACACCCATGTGCAGTGACTGTCTTAAACAAGCAGTATATTTGATTTAGCTCTGTCACTGGAGCCACACTCAAGGTCATTTGTGCCCAGTGGAGGCAGACATGCTTGATCCAGCTAATGGAATTTACCACTGTAATTTTACTACAAAGAAGTATGACATTGAGAAAAGGAAGTGCCTCTCTATGAATGTATTGTGAGTACTGTGTCCAAGCTGCTTTACTTTACATATAGTGTAAACCACTTGAGATGCCGTGGAGTTGACGGTAAGAAAGAAAAGTCAGTGTTTTTTGAAAATACAGAGCCCTGATCAAGGTGACTGAGTTTCAGCGGCTATCTAAAACACATACCATGCTCACATACAGTAGGCTACACTTTCAATTGTACTTTCCAGATAAGATGGACAAATACTGCACAAGCATGTCTCCTTGGTTAAAATAATGTGCTGTTTACTTGTAAGTCAAAAACTTTGTCTCTCAAACATGGGCAATAACTTGAAATAGAGACCACAGTGAGTAGTTGTTCAGCAGAATAGTCAGTAGTAATAATAGCTTTTTAACAATCAGATAAAAGTCAGAATTGTGTTTTATGATTTACATTTGACTTTGTTATTGCTGCTGCAGACTCTATGGCATTGAATAGCTGCTGATATAGAGGATTAGGTTGACGCTGAAAACGGCAGCAGTTGATGAGCCAAAATGAAAAGTGAGATGCCCACTATGGCGCAGTGAAGCTCTGTGACTGTCTCAAAACCGGCAGTTTTGAGTTGACAGTACAATTAGTGTGGATCAACACAGCAACTTGTCTATATTGGTGATAAAATAGAGCTATTGCTGAAGGCATAAAGGTCTGGTGTCCACTGAGCTCTAAATGTTTCTCAGATAATGTGTAAACAGAAACGGCAGCCCTCTTTTATCCCTCACACAGTCTTCATCTTCTGCCTCGACACAACAGCGCAGACAGAGAATGGGCAGCTGTAAAGTGCTCTTAGCAGCAGCTGCATCAGCACAGTCAGAAAAACAGAAAGCTATGTCTTTGTGTGTGTGTGTGTGTGTGTGTGTGTGTGTGTGTGTGTGTGTGTGTGTGCGTGTGTGTGTGTATGTGTTTGAGTTGTGAGTACAGTGAGGGAGATGCAGGGCACATGTGTGCAGACTCAGGGGTGATGCTTCTGCTGCTGCAGACAAAGGGGAAGCACTGCCTCTCTGAGTATCCATTAGGCTAAACCAATGGATCAATATTGATCCTTATTACCACTGAGGTCTGTCTAATAGGCTTCTGGCCATCCTGATACAATGACAGCATTAGTGGACATGTCCAGATGGATGGTCCCCGAATGGAGGATGAGACACTGGAATATGAATGAGGCACTAATAAAAGGTAAAAAAATGTACAGGTTCAAGGGAGAAAAGAAAGGTGTTAATGTCCTTATTGTGCACCAGATAGATAAAAATAACAACCTTAGCACTATGTTTGCAAAGACATTGTTCTTTTCAGGAAGCTCCATCAACATGTTCACACACAACAGAGAGCAGAATGAGTAAATGTGTTTGACTGAAGAGGCTTTTTTAGAGTGCAGTTCCCCTCTTGCAGCCTCCTGATAAAAATAATAAATACTGATCAGTGTAACTTATCTAGTTGCATTCATATGGAACTAACTGATCTACCTGAAATTTGCTGCAAATTCATTCCACATAAAAGTCAACCTGCATAATGATTTACAAGCACTTAATTAAATTATAAATGATTGTAAATATAGAGACTCTCTAAAAGAACGCTTGTTTCAAAACACAATAGCCTCATGATTATGTAATACACTTAAATCATAAAAAAATAATAATGAGAGATCTGATCTCCTACCAAAACACAACGACTAAGGTTGACTCAGGCATGTCAAGACCTCCTGAAATTCATATGCTTAGGATTAAGTACACGTTTTCTTCTTACAAGCTTCATTTGAGAAAAGCAAAAGTCTGCAGACTAGTTTTCACACAGTGAAAAAGGGAGCTTGAACACAGTCCCTGCTTTGTGAGAGGCTGCATATAGAGAACATAGTGTTAGCGTAACCAGGCAGTGCAGCTGGCCTTTCCAAACTATGCCACTTTAAAGAACTGTTTGAATCAAGATGCACAGGACATACAAACCCACACACAGTGGGAGATGTACAGAGAGGTAGAGCAGAATTTATGAACTATTTTACATAATTATAGTTACTTGCAAGATGCAAGTTACAATAAGTATAAGTAATACTAACACAACATGTGTCATATTACAACATATTACAACTATTACAAGAATTGTCCTTATACATTTGGACAATTCTTTAACACTATTTAGATCTAAATTTATTGGCCAAAGTATGAGGTTGGTTGCTTTTAGCAGCCTGTTGCAGCGACTCACATGCAAATAGAGACATAACTGTACCGCAAGAAGAAAGAAAAACATGCCAGCAAGTTCATCCTCTGGGCCCCCAAGCCCTCTTTACAGCATTCCTTTCATAAATGTTCAGTGGCGGCATATTTTTTTTAGAAACCAGAGTACTGGTATGTGGATGGGCTCCTTATGAAGCTACTTCTCTTCTAGGAAGGTTCCTTTATCGCTCTCTCATCTCGCCCTATTCTTTGACCCATGGTCCATAGTTATTTCAGGGTTGGATGAACACGCTCTTCCCCCTTCACCTACACCCAAACATTACCTCTGCCCCTATTGAATCAACCTGGAGACAGCGTTAGCCTCATTTGTTAAAATATGTGCACCTGTATGACAATGACCTGTCAATGTGGGGCATTGGTGTGAGGAGCAGGCGTGGCAGCATTCTACAAGTTTGTATTAAGTCCAAACATGTTGGGACTACAGATTAGCTGTAACATTGTGTACTCTGATGTAACCTTACATGTACAATGTACTTCTCTTTGTATTACAACATGCTTAAATTTCAGACTTCCTTACTATTATTTTCCCTTCCTTCTGCAAATCAGCATGCCTTCCCCTGTAGTTCCCCTCAGTGGCATGGATTAGTTAAGTGTTTGCATGTAAAACACCAGAAGCAAGCGAGCAACCATTAGAGAAGGTTTTCAGTGGAATACAGCAACAGTTTACTTAGTTACGTCATGTAGACTTCATACAATAGCCAAACATTTTAACCAACCAAAATATTTGCTCTGTACCTGGTGACTGAGGGGACATTGATCTTTCAAGTATATTCAAGCACCAGCACAACAGCAGTAGAATGCTAATCTATGGTTGTTAATTAACTGGACCAACTGTATATGTTTATAATGTTAATGTGTTTCAATGAAGTTAGACTTTGTGTTAAAAGCATTTCAACATTACAAAAGCTGAGGAAACCAACAGGAGATCTCTGTAGGATATAACATATTTTTATTCTCTATTTGAACAATCAATTTAATCCAATCCTCACAGGCACATTTTTATAAAAGCCCAACACATTATTTCATGTCTCTGCATATAGTTTATAGTAAGAATATACAGTATGAATTTCTAAAACAGAATAACAAACTTTTGCCGTTTTCAAGAAGGCAGATTATCCTTCTGGCGTGCACTCAAAGACATGAAATTGATTAGTATGACTGTCCAACACTTTCACTCTGCAGATTGGATAGCTTTCTGTCCTGACCTCTTAGATTTAACCTTCCTCTTCTGTCTGTCCTCAAATGGTCACATTTGATTTGGTATTTAAAAGAAACAGGCCTGGGATACCACAATACATCAGTTGCATTTTGGATACCTTAATGGCCCTCTCGCACCATTTAAATACTAAACTGATTCCACATTTTGACTGCATAATTGCATGATTTCAGACTGCCTGTGTGATCTCAGTGCTGCTGAGACCCTCCACAATGTTAGACACTGCATCATGAACCTCTGCAACTTCTCCACTCAAATTTATGTCCTTTTTAATGTCCAAGTCAATCTTAGTGACAGGTATTTCCTCTGGGCTTTCGCTTCCATTAACACATTCCGCTGTCTGTTTAATTGTAGTGTTGGTAGATTCTGCGCACTCCCCATTCATCTCTGTGATTGCCGCAACAACAGGGCCTTCTAAATCCCCATTTTCAATCTCTGCTGGGGATTTTGCATGCTCTTCAGCCTCAACAGGAATTTCACATCCAGCGACAGTTTCTGAAATCACAATCGCTGGAACTGGTATGACCACTTCCGGTTCTGCAGTCTCAGTTTCCAAGGATTCCTGTGCAACGACTTCTTCTTTAGACCCTTCCTCCAAGATCTCAACTTTCTGGACATCCTCAGGTTCTTGTCCATCATCTGCAGCTGCCACAGGCTCATTCATGTATTCTTGTGCCTCAGATTCCTCTGGCTCTGCAGGTGACTCTGATGCTATTATAGGTGGCTCCTCAACAACTGATGCAGGTTCCTCAACTGTTACTACCTCCTCCACTTTTGACTCTTTTGGTTCTGGGGCTGGAGCTGCCACTGGCTCTGGTACAGCCACCGAGTCTGGTTCAGGGGTCGGTATTACCTCCTGTTCTGGTTCTTTCACCGGTTCTGATTCTGATTTTGTCACTGATTCAGGAGTTTGTTCTTCCACTGGCTCTGGGTCAGGGGTTGGCACTACCACCAGTTCTGGATCTTCCACCAGCTCTGGTTCAGGGGATGGCACCACCACTGGTTCTGGTTCTGGTTCTGCCACCGGCTCGGATTTTGATTCTGTCACTGGCTCAGGGTCAAGAATTGGTTCTGCCACCGGCTCTGGTTTTGCCAAAGGTGCTGGTTCTTCTACTGGCTCTGATTCAGGTACTGGTTCAGCAGCAGGCACTGGTTCAGGGGTTGGTTCTGCCACAGCTTCTGGTTCTGGTTCAGCAGCAGCCTCAGGTTCAGGTGCTGAAGCAGCAGCAGGCTCTGAGTCAGGAGATGGTTCTGCCACAGGCTCTGGTTCAGTAGGAGTCTCTGGTTCAGGTGCTGGAGCAATGACAGGTTCTGGTTCGTTAGCTGGAGCAGCAGCAGGCTCTGGTTCAGGTGCTACAGCCACAGCAGGCTCTGGTTCTTTTGCTGGAGCAGCTGCAGGTTCTGGTTCAGGTTCTGGAGTAGCAGCAGGCTCTGGTTCTTTTTCTGGAGCAGCAGCAGGTTCGGGTTCTTTAGCCAGAGCAGCAGCAGGCTCTGGTTCAGATGCCGGAACCACAGCAGGCTCTGGTTTGGGTGCTGGAGCAGCAGCAGGCTCTGGTTCAGGTGCCGGAGCAACAACAGGCTCTGGTTCAGGTGCCGGAGCCACAGTAGGCTCTGGTTCGGGTTCTGGAGCAGCAGCATGCTCTGGTTCAGGTGCCGGATCAACAGCAGGCTGTGGTTCAGGTGCCGGAGTAGGCTCCTCTTTGGCAGGTGGTTGCTCTGGTGCAGTGAGCTCTGGTTCAGTGGGTTTAGGTTTCTCTGTGATGCCCACAGCTTCGCTCACAGCAGTGACTGCTGAACCGACAACCTCCTCCACAGCAGTAACAGCTTTAGCAGTCACTTCCTCCACAAGAGGTGGCAAGGTTTCCTCTACTTTAGCCGCTAGCTGGGCTGCTGCTACTGCAGCAATGTCGTTCTTGGCTTCTTTGGGATCAGTCACATCATAGGTATTCTTCTTCTTCTTAGTCAGTTTGTTTCCCATGGTTACCTTTAAGGAAACATGAATATGGTAAGTATATAAATTTGTTTTCAAGTACATTAAAACCCTTCTTGAACATAATAGATGACATATAGCTTATGCCAAAAAGTCCAATGGGCATAAGCTGTATATCTGTGTCACTGTGAAGTCTATAGGGGAAGAGATTGCCACACAACCATACTTCCCTTCAGGAACTAAAAGAGAAGTAGTACTGGTAGTACAACTTTGTTTTGTCCACAGTTAAAAGTAAAACATGCATTTTTGTAATTTATTGAGTTCATTCATGTTATAAGCCAATACAAATGTCCATGAGGACAATACCAGCAATGTACTTTGAAGCACTTTGACACAGGTAAGAGACAATCCGGGAACTGTCCATAGTGCTGCAATGGGGCAATTAAGACGTGACGTCACAGGCACAGTGGATAAAGGTTTATGCCCATTGGACTTTTTGTCTTAAATAGCTTTAATGGAGCCGGTTCACAGACAATTACTCATCAACTGGTCTGTTAAAGTGTCCATATCGGTCATTTTTATGTATAACGCACCTTTGAAGTGCTGTTTGAGTATGTATGCATGTATGTATGTATGTATGTAGGCCTATACAAAGGCGCGTTGCAGGCCAATGCAGCAAATGTACGATGATTAAATTTCCTTCCGAGTTAACAGGTTTCTCCGATGCGCGAGGGCTCTGCGCGCACAGGAGGAGGCAGTGCCGGTAACAAAGGAATGAACCATAAAGCAAAGCGTATTTCTGACCAAAGTGAGGAGCTGGGCTTGGATAGCAAAAAAAAAAAAAAAAAAAAAAAAGAAGACATTTACATCTGCGTTCAAGCAGAGTCTGAGCTTCAACAAAGGGACTTTATAGACAGGTTACGTTCTTAATACAACCCTCAAGATAAGAAGCTGGAGTGGTCTCCTCCATCCCCCATTTCTACCCTCCCACTGCCTCTCAGCTGCTCTGCCCTTTTTTGTTCATGATTAGAAAATGTCGCATATTTGCGCAAAAGTAACTAGATTTGTGCTCTAAACACACATGTCTGTCTTCAACAGCCACAAACCACTAGTTCTATCTAATTTCAAATAAGACTGACCAATTTACAACAGCATGTAAAACTACTATAAAATACCCACGAAATCAAACCAGTTGAAATAGCGTGTGACGCAAAGAAAAACGCATGGCTTACAGGTTTTAACAAAGCAAGGAAAAGGCATAGGCTAATTTACACCTTTATTCACACTTTTTTTTTTCTTTCTCAAATAATTGTCAAATTCTGGTTCAAACAGAAAGTCTTTGAGCACTGACCTTATAAGATCTTTTAGCTGGATTCCTGGTCCTGATTGCTGGTTGTGATAACGAAGATAAACCTTTGGAGTGACAGCTGCAGATTTCGCCCCTGCTTTCCCAAGTGCACTGGGACTCAACTGAGTAGCGCCCCTCGCAATTCTCCAGACATCTGTCGCTATCACAATCCAGCCTATCCACAATAGGCTGCCCTCCCAAAGAGAAACCCCTCCTCTAATGCACACACCCACTCCCTCTCCGACCGACACTTGTTCTTCTCAAATTATCACACGCTTTTATTTTCTTGTCTTAAATTTCAGGCCTATTTGTTTGCTGAATATCAATATCCGCAACATAATCACGCGGTTACATCGTCCTATTTGATTTGGTATTAGATAGGCTGAGGCCAAAGTGGCCTAATGAGAAGAAATCTGTTTTATCTATGGGATATTTTGTAAATAAATGTAAGTTTAAATTTGAACAGGTAGACGATTGTATTAGCAACACCCTTTAAATATTTTTTGTTTCGTAACAAGGTGACCTGGATAATATCCTAATGATAAACATGAGCCAGCTGCCGTTACAAGTCCTTTGTCCGGACCAAATGTATTAGATTAAAAAAGAGGAAAAAACACTTTTATAAACCCCAGATATGCATTGATAACAGGTCACAGGAATATCAATTAAGTTGAAGGATCATGTAAGCTCACGTGAGCTCAGCATGGAGCTCAGCCCATACAGGCAAAACCAAACTGTGAGGAAAGTGCTCCATCTACTGGAGAATGTGTACAGCTTTTTTGTTGATAATATTCTTGTCGTCATCCTCTTTCAAGAAACCAGTCAAAAGCAATCAGACTGCATGAGCCTGCTGTGAGTAGCCTAGAAGCTGAGAAAAATAAGGCCTATTTAGACTACTCTTCTTTTAATTTCAGCATGTAATCTTCATATCCAGACAGACAAAATTGAATCATTTCCAGTCCCCTTCCACAACAGCGTAATGCATCTTTGCAAAAGTCTCCTTTGTTTGGCTATTGCTTAATTTTAAACAAGAATATTTTTCCTGCTGATTTAAACACAAGGGAAATGAGACCACTAATCCTTCATTCACTTCATATGCCTCTTTATGGAGGACCTACACCTACAGCAGTGGTACGGTGCCTAGAAGAAAGCTCAATGACTGGGGCTCCATTCATTTTTATTTTCAATAGGCCTAATTATATCATATGTGTTTATTAATTTGTTTGTTAGTCTATTTGAAGCAGGGCAATTTTATTTAAAGGACAAGTACACGTTAAGTACACGTTACAGGTTTTCCTTTCAATAAAATAAAATCCTTCTTATATTTAATCTTTTTTTAATTCACACAGCTCAAGGGTCCTCTATTGGAACATAAATCAAAGATACTGCTACACACTAACTAAAACTGAGGAGGAGTTGAATGTATTTTTATTCTATCATCATGCACCTGACAAGACAAGTGTCATTTTTGCAAGCACGACATTAGACACTGCATTATGTCATTGTTTGGGATTTTGCCAGGGTTCAGTCAGTGGACCAGTGTGTGGTCCAGTGTGTGGACCAGTGTGTGGTCCAGTGTGTGGACCAGTGTGTGGACCAGTGTGTGGAGTGTGTGGACCAGTGTGTGGACCAGTGTGTGGACCAGTGTGTGGTCCAGTGTGGACCAGTGTGTGGACAGTGTGTGGACAGTGTATGGACCAGTGTGTGACCAGTGTGTGGACCAGTGTGTGGACCAGTGTGTGGACCAGTGTGTGAACCAGTGTATGGACCAGTGTGTGAACCAGTGTGTGAACCAGTGGTGAACCAGTGTCACACTGGTTCACCACTGTGTGAACCAGTGTGTCACACACTGTGTGTGGACCAGTGTGTGGACCAGTGTGTGGAACCAGTGTATGGACCAGTGTGTGTGAACCAGTGTGTGGACCAGTGTGTGGACCAGTGTGTGCAGTAACCAGAGTGTGTGGACCAGTGTGTGGACCAGTGTGTGGACCAGTGTGTGGTCAGTGTGTGGACCAGTGTGGACCAGTGGACCAGTGTGTGGACCAGTGTGTGACCAGTGTGTGGACCAGTGTGACCAGTGTATGGACCAGTGTGTGTGAACCAGTGTGTGGACCAGTGTGTGGACCAGTGTGTGGAACCAGTGTGTGGACCAGTGTGTGAACCAGTGTGCCAGTGTGTGGACCAGTGTGTGAACAGTGTGTGTGACCAGTGTGTGGACCAGTGTGTGGACCAGTGTGTGAATCAGTGTGTGGACCAGTGTGTGAATCAGTGTGTGACCAGTGTGTGGACCAGTGTGTGAACCAGTGTGTGGACCAGTGTGTGAATCAGTGTGTGGACCAGTGTGTGGTCCAGTGTGTGGTCCAGTGTGTGAACCAGTGTGTGAACCAGTGTGTGGACCAGTGTGTGGACCACCAGTGTGTGGACCGGTATGTGGTCTGTAGTGAACAGTGTAGGGGACAGTGTAGTGGATTGTGTAGTGGACTGTGTAGTGGACTGTGTAGTAGACTGTGTAGTGGACTGAGTAGTGGACAGTGTAGTGGACTGTGTAGCGGACTGTGTAGAGGACTGAGTAGTAGACTGTGTAGTGGACAGTGCAGTGGACAGTGTAGTGTAGTGACAGTGTAGTGGACAGTGTAGTGGACAGTGTAGTGGACTGTGTAGTGGACAGTGTAGTGGACAGTGTAGTGGACTGTGTAGTGGACTGGACTGTAGTTGACAGTGTAGTAGACTGTGTAATGGACTGTAGTTGACAGTGTAGTAGACTGTGTAGTGGACTGTGTAGTAGACTGCAGTTGACAGTGTAGTGGACTGTGTAGTGGACGTGTAGTGGACGTGTAGTGGACGGTGTAGTAGACTATGCAGTAGACAGTGCATTAATCGGTGTGATCTCTGTATCTGAGTTGTGTGCGCTGCTCGGGCTCTCGCTGTGACTGAATCAAACGCCCCATTGGGTTGTGCGTGAAGGCGGCGCTAGCGGAGCCCGGGCAGGGCCTCGTCTTTGTGGTCTCAGAGAGAAGATGGCTCCCGTCCTGGAGAAACAGCTCCCGGCCGCCGCTGGGGCAGGCGACAACAACAATGAAGACGACGAGGGTCAAAACCTCTGGCAAGTCTCTCTTTTACCTGTCTAATTTCTAGTGAATGTCATGGAAGAACGCCATAAATATGAAAGTTTTGCTTTGTCACTGCTGCTCCCAAACAAGCACCACCGGCTAAGCACAGTGCTAGCAGCAGAGTTAGCTTCAGTGACTGCACCTACTTCATGTTTTTATGTGAGCGGCGCCGCAAACTGAGACTACAGTCAACAACTGCAATAATACCACCACGAGGAATTGTCTTGAGCTAACTAATATAAACTTCATCTGTGACTTGTTGTCTGTGTTAGGAGGTGATTTGACAGCTCCTGCCTGGTTCATAGCTAGCTTTTCCGACAGAAAGGAACAAGCTAGCTGTAACTTTAGGATCCAAGTCAGCACAGCTGATGATCACACTGTAAAAACATATTTATCTTGCTCAACGTCTGTTCACTGCAGTTTGAAAGACTTATGTACGAATGAGCATTGGGTTGTTGAACATAATACGCTTTTCATTTATAGGACATATTGGTTTTCTGCAAAATGCTTGACCATTTCCTGTTTTTGTCATGTTGAAAATGCCAATGCCCCTGTATGTTCAGTGCTGAAAATGGGAACAAAACAAAAAGCTTCAATACGTAATAATCCGTCTGTGTAAACTGTGTCCATGTCTAAAATTGTGCTCCTTTCTGCAGGTCCTCCATACTGAGTGAAGTTTCAACCAGATCAAATTCAAAGTTGCCATCAGGGAAAAATATTCTGATATTTGGTAAGTATTGATGCATTGTGGTATTGTATATTTTAATGTCAGTGTTTTGTTGTGGAATTGCTGACAAATTAATTATCTTTTTATTCAATGTGTCTGTCGTCAAAAAATAACACTATTGTTTAGTTGTGACAATAACATGACATTTTTTTCAGGTGAGGATGGATCAGGAAAAACGACACTTATGGCCAAACTTCAAGGAGCAGACCACAACAAAAAAGGGAGGGGGCTGGAGTATCTTTACTTAAGCGTTCACGATGAAGACCGAGACGGTGAGTGTACTTAGTAATAAGTCGGCAACCCCGATGTAAACAAAAAAATTAATTCATTAATATGTCTAATTTGCCATTACTTCAGATCTTACACGTTGCAATGTTTGGATTCTGGATGGAGACCTTTACCACAAGGGCCTGCTTAAGTTTGCGGTTTCACCTCAGACCTTACCTGACTGTTTAGCTATGTTCGTTGTGGATATGTCACGGCCATGGACCATTATGGATTCACTGAAGAAGTGGGCAAGCGTGCTTCGGGATCATATAGACAAGATCAAGGTTACACCAGAGGATATCCGAGAACTGGAACAAAAAAGTAAGTATGGTTTAATATGTTCTGACTAAATACATCTGAGAGAATGGTGGTTTCTGTTTGAATATGCACAACATGAGCGTTAAAACTTCATCAAAAGGTTAATCAGGCCACATAACAAACATTTGATATTGCCTCCTACGGGGTGCATATAAAATGTGTTAAGAGGGTAGAAAACTCTCACATAATGCCATACAGGGCCATACAGGGTGCTTTGGAACTGGGAAGAAAAAGAGATTGGTCACTGTGTAGCATGAAAGGCAAGCTTTTTATAATGTTTGACTTTATCATGGCTGTTTCTAGGTCATCACCAGCGAGGCCCATGATCCTCAGCTGTGTGCTCTGCCTGCAGGCCACTTCAGATCAATGAGTGCTCTCAGTGCTTGTTCATTTTAAAAGTCTCATTGTTTCATATGAACTGTTTTTTTTAGTATTTTGTACTTTTAAATGTCATGTCTGAGGGGAATTTGGAGACACTTGCATAGCCTCTTGCAAGATAAGCATTAATGTGAGACTTAATCATCAGAACGTGTCTTTACATGCCATCTCAAGTGTCAAGTGGTAAAACATCGGCCTAAACTGATAAAAGTGTAGCCAATCAGAAGTTGATGGTTTTAGTTCAACTTCCTTGTTTCAGGTGATGCTGTATGAGTAAACAACAACTGAAAATGAATACAGCTCCATCAAAGCAACATGAGTTTGAGTGAACAGAATGCACTGTATACAACATTATGTATACATTAGCAAATTATGCTTTACTGTTAAAAATAAATAATAAATGTCCATGAGCAATATTGTCTGAGAAAAGATTTTTTGTAGTGGATATTCTATTCTTCAAAAAATAGCAACATCTGAAATTTGGTAAATGCCCCAGTTCAAATTTGAATTTGATTGCGATATATTATGCAGCCCTATTGTACATGAACTTGATGAATTTTATGTACTTCTCACACTGTGAGAAGGGCACAGCTCAATGTATTATATCTTATAGATTTGTAGTGAAACAGGATTGTGGGTCCCGGTAAGTTTATAGTCATTTTAAGTATATTTAAGGGGAGGAAAAAAAGGTCAAACCTGGCCCTACATATCTGTAAATATGGGCAGAGCTCGTCAACTATCGGCTTCACTGGATAAAAAAATATCCGTATCAAATTGGCCATGAAAAAACAGATCTTTAAAAAAATGTTTTACAAAATTCAAGTATTAGTGCATTGTGGTATATATTTTTAAAAAGACGGCTTTGAAAAAATATATTGGTCTACTAGTTGAACCATTATTTCTATTGTACATTAAAATACATTATCAACCCAACAATACTTTTAAATATGGTGAAGGCTTCTAGATAGAGAATATTTATTTACAAATAAAGTGTATTATTGATTCAAATCAGAAATTGGTTATTCTTTTTTAACATTTTCACAATAACGCCACTGTCTTTGTTATATAATATATGTGTTTTAGAGTCTCTATAGTCCAGATAACAATGACCAAAATACAATTATGATTTTTTTAAATTATTAGTTTCAATTAATCGATCAAAGGTTGCAGCCCTAATATTGGTACATCTCTTCTGTCAATAATTCACTGTTAATAAATTGTCACAGTCCAGACTAATTTGGACTCTTATAAATGTTATTCAAGTTGTCCCATAACGTTATGCTCTCCAATATTGGCAACAAAAATGTATATTAAAGGTAGGACTTATTTACCGTGACATGACTTTTTCCATGCTATTCACCTCTTGTCATTGTCACTATTAAAGTTTTATTACATTACAAGACTAGAAGTAAATGTGTATTTAAAGCAGCTGGATCAGAATTGTAGTGTTATATTTGTGAAACTGCTGTGAAGTAGGATGACGTATTTGTAGATGAGTGCAGTTGGCAGACGCCCTGCTCCCGACTCTGGGTGGCTTGGGTCCAGTGAGTCTTGCAGGCCTCTTGCATCATGGTTCCAGCCCTCAGACAACGGCGTCAGTGACAGGAAGTAAACCGAGCCTCTTTGAGTTCAGGCAGTAGGCCGGACACCCAAACGCCCACTGTGCTGAAATCCTAGCTGCTGCTGGAATTGTTTTTGGTCAAATTACAGGATCTGCTTTTTGTTGGGCCAAGGTTTGAAACATGGAAAATCCTAGTGGATATTTTCAGAACCACGCTTTGTTTGAACATACCACTGCTTATTGTTTAAATAGTAAACTATGAAGCTTTTATTCAAGTTGGTTTTACTACTTGAACAAACTATCACCGTAGAGACGTTAGAAGTCTTTGGTTTATTGGTTGACTTTATATTGGTGTCAGTAGACCTCACCTTTTATTTGTAAAATAGATAAAGGGCCAAAGTCTCTTTCACTTTTCTTACAACTATGTACGGTCGTTTCAATGAAAAACATGCACCATTTTCACATTGTCTCCAATGGCTCAGCTGCTTTCATAAAACATGAATGTAGTTCTAAAATGAACCAGAACAACTTCTATATTTAAATGCAAACATTGTTTTTTAGAATTTGCTTTATTATTACTAACCTAAAATGCAATAAAGGCTCCTGTCTTCTATATTCAAAAGCCTGTCACATTTCAGTCTGGTGGATTTAAGCACATACTTTAGTTACTTAGCTCACATGCTAATCCCATGTGTGAATGTGAAGACGTTGTGTTCTGTCCCTGTCTGCATTCCCCGAGCTACTGCTGACGAAGTGGGCCAAAACATCTTGGTTGTGAACCCAGAGCCTGTGCTGCCCTGCACAGCTGGGGGCACAGGAAGCTTCTGGTTTATTAAAGCACATGATCAGATGCAGCTTTTTATAGATTTCCTTGATCAATATACTGTATGTAATATTTTTATCTTACGTCTTTGTTTCTTCTAGTGGTAAAATCCTTTCAAGAGTACACAGAGCCCGAGGAGGCCACCCCATCCTCCCCTCAGAGAAGAGCTCCTGCGGGGCCAGAGGATGAAGCTGTGGTTTTGCCGCTTGGGGACAACGTACTAACGCACAACCTGGGCATTCCAGTGCTAGTAGTTTGCACAAAGGTGAGTACTAGAGTTTCACATGAGCAGGAAGGCGGAGGCCTAAACCCAAGACAAACACATGCTCTCACCTGGAACATTGAGTTTTAAAGCCGCTTTTCCATAGAACCTGTCATTGAGTACCAACAAAAAGATTCTCTAAACTGAACAATGTAATGATAACCTTTTATATTTTAGCAATATACTGTACTTGTGTATAAGATGAAGTTTTATTTAAACTAGTTGTTTCCTGATTCTTGGCAAACACCTTTGTTTTAATGTTATTTAATTTATATTTATTGTATTTATTTATTTTTTTAACTTAACATTTTTAAGTGGTCACTACTTGATAAATGAAAGTCATCACGCCTATTATCATATTTGCATGGTGTTATTGTAATATAATCTGAACCATTGTCCTGCAATAAGCCTGCATCATTGGCGCTTGTCAGTGTTATAAGGCAACAGCTTGTTTTTTTTGTCATTTGTAAAATGACTTTTTTTCAAGAGATGAAAAAGTCCTCACTATAATAATGTGTAAAGGAAAAATGCATGGCAACTTTATTACCTGTTTTTTTTAATCTGTATTGTGATTTGAATGCGTCTGTAAAAAAAAAAAAAGAAATTACTTTGTGTACCAATTGCACTCTAAAAATAATCTTGCTTTTTCAGTGTGACGCAGTCGGTGTGTTGGAAAAGGAGCATGACTACAGAGATGAGCACTTTGATTTCATCCAGTCTCACATCAGACAATTTTGTCTACAATGTATCCTTTCCATTTCTTATATGTTATGTCTGGATTAGTTGAATCATATTATGTCTTTAACTCCACTAATAAGATGGAGCTGGCTTGATCTACACTTCAGTTAAAGAAGAAAAGAATCTGGATTTGCTTTACAAATATATAGTTCATAAATTGTATGACTTCCGGTTCACCACGCCTGCCTTAGTGGTAGAGAAGGATGCAGTGTTCATGTAAGATTGTTTTAAAAATAATTGTGCGGTAATATTATATTTTGAGTGTTATCATCCATTTTGTCCCCTGTTTTTTCAGTCCATCTGGATGGGACAATGAGAAGAAAATTGGAATTTTGCACGAAAACTTATCAACAGTAAGACCAGAAGATCCTTTTGAGGATTTTATTACAAAGCCACCAGTGCGAAAGGTAGGGAAAAAAATATTCAAAAATGTTTTTCCTGATAGAGGTCACACGTTGTCAACCCATTTTTCCCTATTGTAATTTTCAGCTGGTGCATGACAAAGAAATCTGCGCTGAGGATGAGCAGGTTTTCCTCATGAAGCAGCAGGTGTGTACTGCACACGTAAAACTTTTTACTCTGTGCGCTGACATTCGATATTCTGTTCAAATCAATTCGACTTCATAAAGCCTGTATGAAGTATTTCTAGTTTAGTTCTAGTTGTAATGTTTTTATTTTCTTCTTTCATAGTCGTTACTAGCGAAGCAGCCAGCCACACCAACAAGAGGAGCCACAGTGAGTTGTTGTACAGTGTCATCATACAAGGCCATTTATCGAGTAACTGCAGTGTTTTTTCTGTTGTAGGAGTCTCCAGCTCGTACAGCCTCAGGTTCACCCAGACCTGCAGGCCGAGGCCAAACCGGTGTCACGGCTGGGTCCATGGCTGCTGTCAAGAAGCCGGATCCAAACATGAAAGGTAGATTTTAATAAGACATTAATGCTTAAATTCAGTTGCACCGCTCATCAGCCTTTAAGTGTGCTGCAGAACAGGGCCTGAGTGGGGCAGTGTTGAACACAAATGTGGACTTTTGTGTAACACGTAGTCATACTGGAGAAATATATCGCCAATGGTTTTTGTGAAGTTTTTGGATGTTGTAGTTTCTAATGTCTTGATTCTTTTTGCATTTCAAACAGGGCGTTTACAACATCTGATTAACTATGGTTCTAAAACTACTGTATTTCCTGTAGCAGGTGCTGCCAATGAGGGAGTGCTGGCTAACTTCTTCAACAGTCTGCTGAGTAAAAAGACTGGGTCTCCTGGGGGCCCTGCGTCTCCGGTTGGGGCCGGAGTACAAGGCTCTGCCAAGAAAACAGGTATAGTCTAAAGTCTTATTCATGTTTAAGTCAAGAAAAACAATTGCTACTATAATAGCAGCATGTCTTATTTGTTTAGAGGATTGTCTTGAGTTTTTCAGTCTGAAATAATTCAAAGGAGAAAGTGCCTTTTTACTGAACCTCTGAAATCTGAGGAGTTGTCAGGCCTGTATGCTCTACCCTTCAGCATCCACCCATAAGGACTTACTCTGCATCCCCCTTATACAGCCCCAGTCACAAGCTCCAGACCAAGGAAAAGTCACTAATATTTCTTTCAGTTTAATACCGTTTAAAAATGTGTATTTATTCCTTGGTGTTGATTTTGAGTGGGTCTGTTTGCATCTGATTGTCATGGCTCGACTAATTCACTTATAACCTTTCCTATCGTGCATGTGTTATCGTCATGCTTCATTTGGCTTTCAACCTAAGACATAAGACAATGCAGTACCTCACGGTTTGAGAAAACACATCTGCATATTGTTTCACAAGCAATATTAGTACCTCAAACCTAAAATAAAATATAAATATAACATTCCGTGATTACTCTTGCTAGCATGTCTATGACCTGTGGCAGTGAACCCACCATTGGCAGCATGGGATCTCGCCTCCATCCTCCCATCTGCTTGCTGACCTCATCTTTGACACAGAAGCTACAGGAGATTACTTTTGGTGTTTTTGTTCTCTGCCTCTTTTCCAAGGGCAGAAGCCGGGTTTGACTGACGTCCAGGCAGAGTTGGACAGGATGACACGAAAGCAGGACTCCATGGTTTCAGCGAACAATTTACCGGCGCCAGAGAGCGAAGCGTGAAGGCAACAAATCAGCGTCATCATCCACAGCGTTAATTCTCTGGAAGATAAATGTATATGTGAGCATAAAATAATGACCAAATTCCCAATTCTTATAACAGACAGCACACAGTGGTTTGGACACAATGAGGTTTAGGTGGCGATCGAATGTGATAATGGGAGAACAGAGGATAGGTAGAGATTGGAGACACGGGTGTTGATGAGGGACTTGTGCTTGGCTTATCCCTGTTCTCTCGTCAACTGTAAATGTCATTTTGTGAGGGATGTCAGTTTATGGAAATGTATGCACACTCCCTGGCAACAGCCCTGAAGCGCTGGGTAGCAGGTCGCAAAGGTAAACTGCGCTCTCTCTCGGGGTAGATAAGTGGAAATACTTCTGGTTCAACTTAAGTTATGGAAGGAATTTTGTTGTGATTGGAAAGGTATTTAAAATTTTACTATTCACTTAGAAAAGAAATTAAACTATTTGCAAACATATGTAGTATGTAAAAAATGTTGGATATACTTATGTATTTATACAAAGTTATTTTTTATTTTATTTTTGTTCACCATTTATTGGTCTAAACATCCATCTGTATAACACTTTAAAATGCCACTGACATCATGACACTAATGACTAGTCCAGACAGTGCGCCATATCGCCATCTCAAAGATCCTGTAAATATACTTTGAAAATCTATTCAGGTTAACTTTGACATTTCAAAGATGCAATTTTTTTGAGCTTCAGCTTAGACTAAGTAGGTATTTGATAGGCCAGAATTTGCAACAAAATGACTTCTTCAGCTCCAGCTGTGTATATTTGGGGAGGGAACAGGGCAGCGTCTTTCCTACTATTACTCCCAAGTGCCTCGCAGAGTTAGCTGGTTTTGTCATTGTGGAGGTGCTTCGAGGAAATGCACTGTAATGTTATCGGTTAAAGGTTTTTGTCCTTTTCTTGTCATACAAATAATTTATTTCTTTTTACATTATTGACATTGTGCAACAAGCCTGTGGTCTTTTATTTTGAAATGATATATGTGGCCTAGAAATTTGAAATCTGTAGAGAAATCGATTGGATGCCTTCAAGCTGAACTGCTGATACTGTATTATTAGAAACCACATGATCTGGCTCTCAATTGAACACTTAAAACCACTCGCTTTGCAGCCAAAACAAATGTATTGTTGATTAGCTGTTGTTGAAACTAAATCTGATCTAAAAGGCGTAGTATTTGCAGCTAAGGATTTCTCATACTATTCAAACTGTATCCTGCATGATAGTTGAACATTCCCAAATAATGTAGCTGCTGTAGGAACATCAGTGCAGACATTTTGAGCTTTTTCTTTTTCTTTTTTCGGTGTGTGATTGTGCCGTTTTCAGTCTGACCATTGCCTTCACTGTACTGCTATGTTCTTCACACTGGCACCTTGCCTTGACTCTTGATGTGTATTCTAATCCGTTATTTTCCTGTCATTCTTTTTTACAATTCTGTTATATCAACTGTAAAAAGTTTTCACCATAATGTCATATGTCAACTGAATATCGAATTCATATGCAAGAACTTGCTTAATCCTATGGATGTTAAGTGCCTCGTTCTTCAAAATGGAAGTAGAAGGGCGATACAACTTTCATACAGTAGTCATAAATGACATGTAACCAAAGAAAAATCAAGGTAAAATGTTGTTTTGCATCCATATGATTAAACAGTTTTCCCTACGCCTGCATGGAGCCTGTGGATTCCAGGCCTCTGCCTGATAGTGCTGCTTCCACTATAGTAAATAGATCCTCAGATGTTGCAAATTCCCAGTTTGAAATACATAAAGCGTCTTTACATTCGGGATTACGACAACCGAAACACCATGTATCTGTACAATTGGAATTCTAAGTACAAATTGACAACACTTAGGCACTTATTTGTCCCCCACTTTTTATGTTTTTGCCTTTGATATAATTTTGTAGATTGTACAGCAGGAAAAACTGCCCCTAAGTTGGTAAAGCACAATTTAAACATCTTGGAAGTAGCACTGTAAAGTCAAACTCGCCCTTTGTCGGGGCACTTCACTATTACATTGCAAATGACATGTTTTTTTCCCCTTTTGCCTGAGATGTTTTATGCTTCACTCTCAGTTGCATGAAGTGGATGCATTTGCCTCTGAAATCTTGTTTTTGTTGTGCAAGCAAGTTTTGTTACTTGGGAACTTAGAATGAAGTCATCCCAGATTTACCATCCTATACATTAGAGCCACCACTGTTGAATTTGGCATTATCTGAGTGGAATTATGTGCTCCCATGCTGCGCACTTTGAAAGTTGCACTTGCTCTTTGTACAGTTTGGACTAAACCATGATCAGCTCTAACTTTTGTACTCAATACTGTTGGAACGCAACTGCCTCTTCACTTAACTCAATTGCCTTCGACCACTATTGACTGGCGTCTACACATTTAACGGGCTACAAGCACCTGCTTTTGCCTGTTTGTATTCAGGATATGTCCATTGTGAGCACATGGCTGTTTTTCTGTCCTGAAGGTTGATTGTAAAACACTTGAGTCGCTTATAAGCAGCAGCCATGTGGATTCTAGCTTATGCTACAAAGAAACCATGTTAATCGAACCCCCTGGCTTCAATAAAACAAGAATCCAAACTGTAGTGTGTCTATTGTTTTTTTAATTGCAATACATGTTCCTAACTACACTATTGACGCACATGACATTGGTTATTGACTGTCACTGATGGTTCTAAATTCACCTGTACCAACATTCTTGGTTTAGTCTAGCTTCAGTCTTACTTTCACATAAAGGCCATTCACTTTGGGCAATAACAAAAAGCACAGAATCACAGATAAATGTGCAAAAGTAAATCGTCCTTCACAGGGTGGTTGGACATTTCCTTAGAGCTGAGAATCTCTGAGTAGAGCCACTGCTCCTCCACAGGAGCCGGCTGAGACTATTTGTCACCAGTTACACTTTTTATATTGAACGCTAATCTCGACCCAGGTGGATGGAGAGTTTAGAGGGGCAGAAGGAAGTGTCTGGGGTGGGGAAAGAATTGAGTTCCTGCAGATCCACAAACAAAATGACCTCTAATGTAAACGATTAACTTCCAAGCGTCCCTTACTTTAGGCCTACCCTTTCATTTGAATGTAATGACACAGAATGATCATGAAGGCATGTGCAGCCATTTCTTACTTACCACCAGCGATGGAAACGTGTCATTACCGCAGACAATCAAAGGAGGGCAGCAAGTCACAGAAAATATAGGCCTAGGTTTTGTGAATAATGTTACCTTATCATATTCATGTGTCAGATTATAACATTTTATGTTTTCTTCAGAACATACACACACATTCTTTACATTATGATGAGTCATGTTGCGGCCATTAATAAATTCATTGATGATCACTAGTTCGATGCCACATGTGTGTGAGTAACACAAGCCTTTCTTAAACCAAGCAGACTACAGAGCTGAAGAGCTTGACAGCGGTTATAAGTGGATAAATGCAATAAAATAATGGCTGTGCAACTGTAGATGAGGCTGCTGCATTTGCATTGAAAATTAGCCTACATTGAGGCACGGATGATCATTTGGTCAATCCTTTCGGCGTGGTTCTGGTCTGGTTCGTTTTGCAGCCTTGTCGGGAATACTTAAACTGACTCACATCCTCACACAAGAATGTGCCCTTTCTGGAGGGGCGGAGACAAGCTCACTCCTGCCGAGGTCTCTCTCCGCATCCACAAACCGAGCAAACGCGTACGTTCAGCCTCACCGCGAGCGGCAGAGCACAACTATTAAGTTTGCAATTGTAAACACCAACGCGCTGTCTCTCGGTGCTTCTAGGTCGTGGTGAGTGAACATTTTTCGGTTGTGTTATGGTCGTAGGGCGCTAACAAGTGACTTCACAAGAGCGAGTGTTCTGGATCGATCCAGTGGTAAAACGGAGGAGGACGCACGGAGAGCAGCCAGCGCAATGTAAAAGCACCTTAGAAAAGTGGACCGCTTCATTTGAAGACCTCATCCACGAGACAGCGTGTGCTTTCTGCCACTTAGACTGCACTGGGCGCTTTCAGCGAGGTTTCTTTTTGCGTCCTACAACTCGGCATTGCCCAAAGCCATCATGAGGACCACAGAGGAGGGAGACGCGTTTGACGGAGAGGCCTCCAACACTTCCATGATTTCTGGTGCCAGCAGCCCGTACCAGCCCACCACAGAGCCCGTGCACTCACGCAACATGTTCTGGGGACTTAGGTTTGACATGGACTACCTCAAGTCCTACTTTGGGATCTTAAAGGTGGTCGAAGTGGTGAGTTTCATAACACAATTGACTAAAAGATGCATAACCCAACAGGCGTTACATTGTATGGACTTTAGTTTCCACTACTACAATGATTGAATGAATGCAAAACAAAGCATGCACTGATGCTGCTAGTTTCAGGTTACACCTACTCTACAGGTCATAATAGTGGCCTCCTTTTGTGAAAGATTCACCATGTGAGCATTGCGCAGTCGAGTTACTGTTTGGCCAGTGGCATCACATAAAAGTTAATATTTCATGAAGCAGATTTTTTTCCATTGCCATAATATGTTTGCAGTAACAGTTTACCGTAAATGTGCGTGTTTATTAAAGGCTCTGCAGTATCGATATATTCCCATTGTAATATTTTTTCATAGACTTACCACAAGCCTCTGGTAAAGGGATGGTGATGTACGTTCAATTTATTTAATCTTTGTGGTATGATAAAATCCTCATGCATTTTTTATATATGTATGTATGTATGTATGTATGTATGTATGTATGTATGTATGTATGTATGTATGTATGTATATATATACACACACACACACACACACACACACACACACACACACTCATGCATTCATACATACATACATACATACATACATACATACATACATACATACATACATACATACATACATACATACATACATACATACATACATACATACATACATACATACATACATACATACATACACATGTTACAAGACCTTCAGTAATAGTTACCAGGAAACCAATGTTGTACTAATTTTGTAATTTTGCCAAAAAGTCCAGACTACACAGTGGATCCACAACAGGAAAACCCATGCGTCCGAGGAAACTTGCAATTATGTCCAAGTGCAGTGCGGGTAGAATAAGCAAAAGAAACCCCATGAGCACAAAAAGAGGAAAAAGGCTGTATCCTAAACAGCCTCCTTTTCAATATTGCACATATGTTTAGCTTTCTATGTGTGGGACGTTTGCATAAAAAGACACCTGCTGTCAGACTAAAACGTTGAGCAATAGCTTCAATCCAAAATGAAGGACGTTAGCAGGCTATATTTTATCTGCAAAGCTAAATATTTAATCGGCCAAATGGCATCGCCCTTATTATCACTAGGACTTTGCAATCTCTCATATCAAAATGTTCCCAAGTTCAGATTGGAATCTAGAAGTAGCATTTCAAAGTAAGCTTTAAATGTGTCTAACTGTCCATAAATTAGAAACCCCATCTCATTTCCCACTACTTTTTGTGACAAGTTATAATTCAATTGTGTTACGAGTAAGTTTTCATTTGCTACAGAGGAGAGTTGAACCGAACTGGACTAATTGAGCATTTATCTGTAGTGGCACTTGGCTGGCTGTAAATCTTTACAATCATTGTGTTGCTTGTATTTATGCGTGACTTTGCCAAAGAAAATGTTTATTATACAGTAAAGCCCCCCCGCCCTAGTCTTGTTTGCATTAAAATAGTAATTTCAGCAGTGTCCGACCTTGCCCTGTCATTTGCACTGCCGCCATTTTTGCCTCAAAATGTTTTGTTTGATGTCAAAATATTGTCAAACTAATATTTTAGCCTTTTTATATACAGTATTATTAACTTCATCCCACTCTTTTTGAGCACTGCTTTAGGGATTATTTGGATACTTGATCATTGTGATTATTCATATCACACTGTAATCGTAAAAACAAAAATATCAAAATATTTGTGACATTTTTGTGAAGTTAATTAAGTCATTTCAATTAAATCTCTAATCCAAAAAAGTAAATCACAATTTAAAGTGTGTGTGGTTTTTGTTTTTGTTTAAATCTGGCTGTAAATTTACTTTATGCAATCATTCAGAAAGTTAGATTTCATAAAACTGGTCACATACTTACATACAGGACTGAAAATATATTGTGAAAATAATTGTGAATAAACGTTAAATCGTAATGTTTTTCATTGTAATACCAAAATGGGACGATAAACAATAATATTGCTCATTGTAATAAAAAAGGAAGACTGTCATTTGTAGTACATTTTGTATAATCTTGATTATCGTCAACAAAGATAATTGCTGCTATATATCACCTGATTGTGCAGAAAAATTTTTTTTCTTTAAGTTAAAAAAGTTTCTTTAATTGTTGTGGTTTTCACTTATAAAACAGAATTCTGTAAAAGAGCTCAGGATCGAAAGTCAAAAACGTTTTTGGCCAAACGTTCACAACGTCCAAAGAGATGCAGTAGCAAAAACAATGTAGAAAAGTAAAGAAAAGCTGTGGGGCAACTCGAGAAAATACTGCGTCACTACTGCAAATACACTTATCTCACTATAGAGTCAGAATAGTTTGCTTAGCATTATGACACAATCCTGAGCTGGAGTTGTTTAAACGCAACTTATTCATGAAAGGAAATTATTAATGTCTCTTTGCCTTGTATTTTTAAACAGTCAGCAATTTAAATAATTATTGTTTTATTATCATTAATCACAGTTATTGTGGCAGTGATAATCTTGACTCTCAGTGTTGTCCCATGTTTATTGTTGACATTCCTAATATTCATGCACATAAAACTGTAATGCCTGAAACATAAGAAAAGTACACTCCTGGTTTTAGAAAGCAATAAAAACAGGAATAACAAATTGATATGAGTTGTTATAGATATTATAAGAGATTTTGCCACTCCTGGATTTGCCAGAGAAATGCCCCAGGACCAGAAGGATGAAACATGAGCAAGGCGGGTCTGCTTTGGCCGCCGCTTATCCTTTGTCTCATTGATGATTAAGTAAACAAAGCACAACGGAAATCCAACTGCCCATGTGCTCAGTCGTACCATCATAACATGACTTCATACAAAGATTGAACGAGTTTGGAACAATATCTGTGTGCATTTACCCCTGTATTTCAATTAGATTTGTCTTAAATGGCCAGTTCACAAGGCTTATTTTAAACATTTCCCAGAGCTTAATCATTAAAGGGGAAGCTTACATATAAACAGCTAAACTAAATATGAGAATGAATCACATGCTTTTCAGAGCATAGTTCAAAAGGGTCAGCATGGTTAATAGCCTAGATATTAAGACACCATGAGGCAGGATATTTGTCTGCAGACTGGACATTATATTGCTTAATCTTCTTAAATTAGCTGATTGCGAACATTCAAATTGATATTTAACTGCGATGAATCTTTCCACTTTACTTTATGTTGACGTATGTTTTATCATTATTTTACTTTTAGTTGAAAAGCTTATGTAATGAAGTTAACAAATGCACCTATGTGTCGAAGGTGCTCCTTCCTTATTCCTCAGCAAATTTGTTTTTCCTTTTTCATCAGGTCCCTTATTTACCACTTGATGGACCAAAACACAAACTTAACAACACAGTATTACACTGACAGTCGTATACTACAACACTATTATTCTAAAGAATTCTCTTTGTCTGGGCACTATATCCTGTACATGTGGCCTTTTTGGCCAAATGTGGAGCATATTGTGGCTTAATCTTTGCAGCAAGGCTTTTCTCGCCCCTTTAGGAGAGACAGATGGTGCATAAGGAGGAAATCCAAGTTCAAGATAGCGAAAGAAGACAGTGCAAACTGCATAAGAATATAGATTAGAATGTGATTAATTGTGTTGTTGAGTGAATTAAACAACACGTTCATGTGCCAAAGTAGGTAGAAAATGTAAGAAAATCATTATTGATCAGATTATTTGGTAAAGTGCATTATGATCCTGCTATGAGACTTACCCACACCGGCTGCAGGGACTTTGAGAAATTATGTCTTCAACAGCCATGACATCAGCCAGCGATGAGACCCTCCTCACGATTGGGTGTAACCTTTTTAGTTGCGTTAGCCTTAGGTTGTTAAATTGAACACTTCAATAAATTCAGACCATGTGCTTGGAAATTAGGGCATCACCTCGTTTGTTTTCACAATTTAGCAAAGGATAGACAACAGTGCAAACTACATTAAAAGTGCAATATTTTTCAATGCTTTGCATTGAATGCTCCACGGTGTAGCATTAAACATGTCTATCTCCATGGAGACAAGAAATAGATACCACTAGGCCTCGTTACAGGTCAGATCTACAGAAGAGCGATCCCGTCCCTGTAAGAATGCACTTTTTTTTACTATAAAAAAATCTGTAAATCAAAAAATGCCATACTGTGGAACATTCCTGGCAAAGTAATAACATAATAACAATAACACAAGACAAGCAGGTGGCAGACTCCCACCAGAAAAGTTACATATTGCACTTTTAATAAATCTCTTGGTTTGCTTGTAATAGCATGCTAATAACAGGCACCATTTTTACAGCGCATAAACTACACACAAGAGGACACTGAACAGAAAAGGAATTTGGCATCATAATGTAGACCTATCATTGAGCACTGTCAATGTCCCTCCGTCATTCAACAAGTGTGACCTTCAAGACTCTTTTCAATTTATCCTCCTTTGGATTTGTATAACTGTTCACCTGAAATCGATGGAAATGAATTTTTATTAATTAGTTTAAGTGTTGGCTCTCCCTGCTTTCCCCTGATATGTTGTTCTCCTACCTTGAATTGGAATTGGAATAAAAAAATTAAAAATACTTCACATAAATGGCCAACTAAACAATAAAAACAGCTATTTTACTGTGCCGCCTTTTTAGTTGCAGTGAATTTGAAGAGTAGGTGGGTTACAGCGTTAAGTAACAAAATTACCACAAAATCAACCTATAATTTATCTCATGAAGACCAAAATATATAATGTCTAATAAAATTAACTACAGCTAAAGTAGCTACAAAGTCATATTATCGAGTCATATACCAACATTTCTTCTATCGGTTTCAAAGTTGTTTGTTGATGGAATTTGACTAAATCTAAACTCAGTGATGTAAGCTCATGAAATATGTCCTCAAGGCTATTCATAGGAATATCACTTTATCTTCTCAACACTTGGACAAACAAATCATAATAAACATCAGATATGACTTGACCCAAAATGCTCTTCAGATTTGCTTGGTTTAACTTTACAGTAGAGGTGGGGAATATATTAAATAAGCGTGAATGAGGCAATAAGAGTTGCTTAAAGATAAATCTTTTCAAAGTGACATTTAAGCATGTTAGTGGGCAATTTCATATTTGTCTTATTCTTCAGAGTCAGAAAAGGGTTTATTGTCAGGGAACAAAACTCACAAACATAGGAACTTGTTTCATCGTTAAGGTGCAACATACAAGAGTGAATAATAATAATAATAATAATAATAATAATAATAATAATAATAATAATAATAATAATAATAATAATAATAATAATAATAATAATAATTAAAATAATAATAATAATAGCAAAGTATATCAAATCAAATAAAGCATGCATACATTTAGAATTTACTAATAAAATAAAAATAAACTTGATCTCAGTATGTGCACAAAATTTACAGATGGTCGGAAATAATGCAAAAAGTGATCAGTGCAATGAGTAGTTATTGGTTTGAATAGTTGTTAAAGTGGCAGGTGTTAAGTGTTCATGAGTCCAACGGCAGAGGGAAAGAAACTGTTCTTGTGGCGGGAGGTTCTGGTTCCGGATGGACCGACCTCCTGATAAAGGGGGGTTTCACTTGAGACAAATCCCTTTGTTTTAACTAACAGCCCTGAGATGGGCCATCTATATCCTATTGTACACTGACTTTCTCTCCCTCCTCATTGAGTACCTGATTAGCATCAGAAGGCCTCCAGGGTTTCATCAAACCATAATAAACAACGGGAAGGTAGAATCTTAAACCTCCATTACGATTTAAGGAAAGATTGTCCTTTTTAACAAAGATAGCCTTAACTCCTCTTTCAAACCCTCTTTTCTCCCTGCTCAGAATCTCCACCTCACTGTCTTCAATAGAGTGGTTTGTGGCTTTGAGATGAAGATGCACGGCGCTTTGAGGTCCTGAACTCGCGTGTCTTCTGTGCTGATAAAGCCTCTTGTGAAGTGGCTGTTTAGTCTCCCCTATGTACCGCTCTTTACAACTTTCTTCACTGCATTGGATAGAATACACTACATTGCTCTGATTTTGTGTAGGCATCTTGTCCTACACAGAACCAGTTTTTGTCTTAAAGTGTTGGCCGGTTTATAATAAACAGGGACTTCATGTTGTCAAAAAATTCTTTGCAGTTTTTCCGACAGTCTCGAGACATAAGGATTGGAGACACCCTTTCTTCTTGGTTCTGTTTCCCTTTTGTCCCTTTTGTCCTGCTTTTTGGTTCTCTTCACTTTGTTAAGAGCCCAAGCCGGGTATCCACAAGCTGAGAGAGCATTTTTGGTCAATTTCACCTATTCCTCCTGCTTTACAGCTTTAAAAAACAACAGTCCTATTTTCATCCTTTCACTGATTTTTCCGTATTTGTTCCCAGGTTCTGTCGCTGATTGGCTTCATCTGTATAGAGACCATAAATAAGTGCTTCCCCTGTGGAGGAATCTACTTCTTTGAATTTGTCAGCTGCACGGCCTGTGTGATGACGGGGGTCCTTCTGTTCCTCTTCTGCCTCAATTTACACACCAAGGTGCCCCAAATCAACTGGAGCCTCACAGTAAGTAGTGTACAATACTAAAATATCAAACTTGATTTTGATGAAAAGGCTGATTACAGATTTGCAATATACAATGAGAATAACAAACATTCTTTTATATATAGAATATAATACAAAGTGATATTATTTTCTGTAATATTAGTACCATGTGGTCTTATACTACATGCAAGCAGTGATTGACCAAAAATGACCGTGTTTCAAAACTATATATAAATTGTTCTGAACTATATCCAAGTAAGAGAGTTTTCCCTTCACTTCTGCTGCTGAAGCTTGGCTGTTCAGCAGCACTGCGCATGTTCAGAGGAGAAGTGAAGCAGCAGCAGCGCTAAGTTTCAACAAACGGACTTAAAAACTATATTTTAGAGACAAGTCTTTGTGTGTAGCTAAGGCTTTATTCACGTTAATAATGACTAGACGTTAGTTAGCAATACAGGCAGTCAACATAGAGCGTTCATTTGTGTAATGAATTGGTCGGCTTATTTCATCCGTTCAACACTTTGATCAAGTATGGGCGTTAAACTCAGAAGCAGACTGGGGTTCAAAGCCCCACTTTGCATATAAGATATATATATATTTTTTAACTTCTGTCCTGCTTGCCCATCCTTAAAAAGTCACAGCATGCTACTGTTTTGGCAGTATGCAAAATCATAATATTGAGTAAGTCGTCTATGAATAATACTATTAAGTTGACTAATTTATACTAAAACTAGTGCTGAAACTTAGAAAGATCATAAAGAGGACAAAATTACACCTTTCCTGAATAATTTTAATAAGATTTGTGTCATAACTATTCTGAGCGGACATGGTAATATGTAATAAAGAAACAAGTTTCATTTTGTGGATGACCTTTTTTGCGTAATATCTAGTATGATTTTTGCTTATCATGTGGATCACATTGATTTCCTCTGTAAATAAAACAAACAGAGAATATATTTCCTCCATTGCCTCAAGTCATTGGAGCCACACGGCAGGTGCTCCTTCTGTTCTTTAGCGCTGGCATCCCCAGCCTTCTGCAGAACTGTCTTGTAGTACAGTTGCCTCTCATGGCAACATCTAGACTGAGGCATTTTATTAAAATAAACTCAAAGATTGTGGGCCAACTCCTGGATGGACTGTTGCGTAGTATCACAATAACGCCTCATGATTGGCTAAGAGCATCATCTCTGACACCAGCCACGTCCACTCTAAAGCTAAACGAAGCAATCTATAAAATCAAATTACCTCAATGATGTCACAATGGGAGCAGATGGTCTTTGTTAAATCTTCTGTATGTGGAGCTGCTGTTTTGTTGCAAAGTGAAATTCAGATATATGATCTGACAAGTATTATTCATCTATATTATTTTTAGCATGTTGTTGCTTGCTTAGTGCCATGATATTGATGACAATGGTACAATATTGATGACAATGGCACAATAGAAAACATGATTCCGTTTGTAGAATGTTCTGAGTTCACACTTTGCTAGAAACTCTTGTGTTGGCTTTGATTTAGCTTCATTGTTTAACATAATAAACTCAGAGGCTGAGTTTGAGGCTAGTTGGGTGGCTTCCATTTCATTGCACGTAGGATCTGCATTGTCAGCTAGAAGCAAATGAGCTGGTGGGTGATCTCTGGCGCAGATCAACCTCGATTTGCTTACATGTGCACGATGGTGTGTGCTACACAGTATACTGGCTGCAGAAACTGTGGAAAATACCATTAAACTCAATTTCCAGAGACCACACAGATTATACTGTACTTAAAAACCATTGGATGTCAAGGCAATTGTCCAAATCTAACCATAGGAACCATATCAGATTTCTGAATCAATGGTACTCTACCCGTACTACTACTGCTACTACTACTTCTACTACTACCACTACTACCACTACTACCACTTCTACTACTACCACTACTACCACTACCACTACCACTACCAGGGATGAATTTTAGAGTGACACAGGAAGATATAGAGCACAAATTTAAAGGTGCACTATGTAACTTTTCAGGTGCCAGTTGAATTCTCAGCCTGCTTGTCTCCATTGAGATGTTATTGCGTTGCCTATAATGTTCCACATTATAGCATTTTATTTAATTACAGATGTTTTTAGTATTGGTAACTTGAAAAATACACATTCATACTGTGAGCAAGGTTGCCTCTCCAACTTGGCCTTCTGGCATCATCTTCTTGTCGTCATGGACTACCTCCTGGTAGTTGTATCTATGAAGTGAAGTCCTCCTTGAATTGGCTCTAGTGGGTAATGAGCCTGCTCTTGGTTGCCGTGTGGGCTGTTGAACTCATGCTGTTTGTGTGTATCAGGTTCAAAGCTGCACCAGACTCTTCAGGCCTTTGGGAATTTATTTCACCAAGGAGATTTCCTGAATGCTCGCTCACATTAACCCAGCTTCCATGTTTCTCTCCAGCTCTCATCTATTAGGAAATCTATTCTTTTATCACTTGTGAATAAAGATTTAGTTTGGAGCAACAGGTAATATGATATCTGTATAAATCTTCAAGTTGCCAGTTGCTGATGAACAGATTTATGTTCACTCATCATAATGAACGTTTAGCAGCTGCTGTTGCGATTTTGGGCTTTCCAAAAATTGAATTGACCCTCGTTATTTGCTAAATGAAAGAAAAATAAGTGTTTGCTTTGGACTGAAAAGCTTGGTTCGGTTGCTGGAACTTAACCTCTCATTTATTTGTTAAGTATATCGATCCTTATTGATGCAAATATGACACAGAGTTGCCATAAATCTTGCGTCACTTTAAACCCCTTCTCTCAAATGTTTACTTTAACCACTGTAATTTACTTTAAGTGCTATCCAATATAACTTTTCTAGGTTTGGATTGCTCTATTTCCCAAATTGACCAAACACAGAGGATTATTTCATACTTTTCATATTGTAATTTAATCTATAGTAACTTTAAATAGATCTTGTTGATTCAAAGACAAATCATTTTCTTGCTTCAGCCATACATAATGTGTACATAATAGTAATTCTTAGACAAATCAAACCTAGTTTTTGTAGAAATCATCCAATGTCCTGAAATGTTTTGACTTGGTTTAAAGCCTAATTGTTTTTGCAGGTAGCAAGAAAATTGTAGGAATAACAAAAGAGTCAGAAACCCACTGATTTTCCCATTTTTTGTCTGTGTTATTTGTGGTTTTCCGGCCCGCTGCTCTGGTTAAACAGTGGAATGTGAAGTCAAAAGTAGAGTGAGACTGTATAGATCGTTTCTGCTCCACAGAACAGGACACTGGATTGTGAACGCTCCCTGTTAAACTAGTTAGTCTGGACAGACAGGGCTGCATTGTGTTTGTAGACTACTCATCCGAATGACTGTGGGCGGAGTTAGGATTACATGTTTGGATTAGGATTACTGTGGACATTGGTGGTGTTGGTTAGTAAACAGTTTAATGTTGTGTCTACTTACACTCAAGCCCTTTAATACAGTCCTCCTTTCAAAGTCCTCCAGAAAACTGTAAATTTGGTAGATGTTTACCAACTTTGTAATTTTAAATGCACTTGGATTTTTCATTTGTTGTTGTTAATGGCGTTATAAATGCAGTTTGATTGATAACCTTTGACGGCTGAAATCTTGAAGTTAGGAAAAGCACTGTAATCCCCATTGTGAAACTGTGTCATATGAGAGGCCATGTCTCCATCTATTACCATCAGGCCTGTGGTCACGAGGCCCTAACCCCAGTCACGCTGAGCGCTGTATTATGGACCCTTCCTCCCTTTTGTAGTTGCCCTGCTTAAAACTGAGCTGCAAGACTTCAAAGGGAAATCTCTGCTTCACCTGGTTCATACAAAAAGTCAGACAGACTTGACCAACAGCAAAAGCACTTCAGAGTTGCTTAGTTCTGTGCCCTTGTACACTGCTCTCTAGTGGTGTAAAAGTGTACAGCCTCACAATCAAAAGAACACAATGTAATTTATGTTTGTCATGTTCTTTTTTCTTCTTCTATTTTTTAATGCTTTATAAAAAAAAAATTAAAAGCTAGATCAATTCTGTGCTTTTTTACTGTGTACATGTTAGTTTCAATATGAATTGTGTATATGTTTTTATTTTATTTTGAAGCTCCTCTTTTGACCAAACTGAGCAAACAACATTAAAACATATCTTCCATCAACATTATTCAGTTGATAAATAATTGTGATTTTATAATAATAATAATAATAATAATAATAATAATAATAATAATAATAATAATAATAATAATAATAATAATAATAATAATAATAATTTCAATTCAACCTTTACTCCAAAAAAGTAAACCTCAATGTTGAATGAAATGTGATAGATTTTTTTTTTTGGACTGGCTGTTTATGTCTCAAGAATGATTCACTTTGTGTGTTTATGTAGTTATAACTGTTTATTTTGTTTTTTAGGACCTGGCCAACACAGCTGCCAGCACCATCTTTTTCTTCCTCTGCTCTCTGGTGTTGGCCTTTGTCAATCACAGCACAGGGGCAGAAATAGCAGCCACAGTGAGTATTAAACACATGACATGTTTGGTCAACTTAACTTTTGTATGAGGGATACGTGTATTTGAAAGAGGAACAGTGTTATTTTGAGTTCAATGTTTATCATCTGCACCTTTATTTGCACTAGTGGGGAGGTTGTTCTTGTTTTTTGTTGTACATTAACATATGAGCTGTAGAGTGGAAGGAAAATTGACACATCTAGTAAACATTATAGATTTTAACTTAGCAGTTAGTTAGTTTTCCATTGTCCGTTTTATTTATCACTGGCAACTCATTTATGGTTTATGTTGAAAAAAGGATAGACTTTGTTTCAGGGTTGATTTGTTTTTAGCAGTATTAAAGGTGGGCAATATATCAAAATTTACATAATATTGTGAATGTTGTTTTGAAGACATTTGTCTGTTGATTAAACCTTACCTATTAAGCTTAAAGACGTTATTTGTAAACTCCCAAAAAATATCCATATTCATTTTTGTCAATATTGCCCTGCCCTAGGCAGTATGTGGTCCATATAGGCTATATATAATAATATTTTCTGTAACAATATATCACATATCAAATTGTGGTATTGTGACGAGAGAAATAAGGCATTTTTGTGTCACAATTATTGTAAAAAGAAACATCATGATTTTACAATTATTCACAATTATTGACACCATGACTAAACAAGAGTGAAATATTTAATTATCGTTCATTAACATGTCTAATGGATTAACCATTATGTCAATAATATATTAAATAAAACAAAAAAGTTAATTTGACATAAACAGCCAGATAAAAATTTTTTTTATTGGAGCATAGGTTGAATTGAAATTACATATTTTTCCTTTATTATTGTGACCTTAATAATTACGATTATTGATTAATGGAATCATCTTGACATCCCCAGTTGTGACAGGTCTATAAATAAGTTTTATTATGTAAACTGAACCCTGATGCGACCCTGTTTTGCAGATCTTTGGCTTCCTGGTTACAGCTGTCTACGCCGTCAACACCTTCTTGGCCGTTCGCAGGTGGCGCCGTGGCAACAACAGTCAGGGCGGAGCACAGACCAGCGAGTACACAAGAGCTCGCACTGCATCCAGAGGAGAGATGGAGACCAGGCCTGAACTCGCCTAAGACCTGCTTTTATAATTGAAGTTACAGAACTCTACAGGCAGCTGGCAAAAGAGACACAAACCCCGACAGATGAAGACTCATTTGTGATCTCCAGCAACAGGCATCATGGCTACTGTGCCATGGCTGAAGATATTAGCTGTCGTTTCTATTGAGCCAAAGAAAGACTGCCCCCTGGTGGATTGAATTTACTGTGAATGACATCGTAGTTTGTAGAAGTACATTCATGGGTTTTGCTAAGCTCCACTCTTGCATACTGGACCAAACAGAAGAAATAACAAACACAAAAGAGTTGCTGTGTCAGAAAATGATTCAAGCCCCTGTATTTTAACCTGACCTTTCACTGTGGACAATACATGTGTGGTTTTGGAAGATTTGATTTAACTGCCATTTTTTCTGCATCCTTTTTTGTCATGTGACTTTGAGCAGCTTATGAGATCTTCTCAATTATTACACAGGGTTAACCTTGAAAACTATCCAAATGACAGAATATTTATGTTGCGACAAACCTTTGGACTAATTTATGAAATTTCTAACAAACCAGAAGACAAACTTTGCCAACCCTGAAATTGATATGTTTAGCTCTTTATTAATTACTGTTGTGCCTTGAACACAAATCCAAATGACTTCAATTTGTTTCTGTATTAGTCTTTCAAAACAGTTCAATATACATAATATGCTTATTTTAGATGGAAATGACAATGTATCATGTTGTAGTAATAATGAACCATTTCTTTCACAAATATGTAACTTGTAACTTTATATTTAATTGATGTTTCTCATTGCTCTTGTTTAGAACCTGACAGCTTCCTTCAGTTTGGATTTGCATAGCCAAAAAAAGTCACTCTACCGCTCCCTCTGCTGGTTTGTTTCGTATGTTCTCAATACTTGAATGTTTTACGTGTCACATGGTATGCCAACACTAAAATACTGTTGTTGAATGTAGAGGTGGTTTGTTCTGGGTTTAATAGTAGCAATAGCATCATGCGCCACACTACAAAGAATGATGAATTCTGTCCTGTTTGGGATGACCAAAATTTGCTGAATTAGAATGACAATCACATTGTATTATAACTGTTTCATCAACTGAATGTAAAATAAACTGCTACAAATACTTCAACAGCTACAATGAATAGATTATAACATCTTCTGTATTTACATGTATGTAAACACATTGTGCAAGAAGACCACAGGCCTATTTAATATTATTTCAATGAGCTTTGATTTATAGTTTAATCTGGAATAAATACATTTTAACAGTATAAAATGTTTTTATTTAAAGTCTGTCTCACAAAACAAATTATGTATAAAAAGCACATGGTATCACTCCCAAACAAATATATTTTAGTGCAGTACAGTCAGTCACTGTGGCATCATTAACAAAAGGAACAGTGAATGTAAAAAGTGAAGGTTAATCAAACAAGTACTTAAACGAAGGTTAATAAAACACACTGTTATACTTGTTTATGCTGGAAATAACAGTGTATGCAAGATTTATTCTAGCTGTTGTTAACAAGTAAGGCACTGTAAGAGGAAGTGTTTGAGACAGACCGATATGGGTTTTTACACTATTCTTGGAAACCACTATTTTCCCCCCCAAAGTATATTATTTGAAATGACCATAAACTCTTACTGTCTATACAGTGCACTTCTCTGCAAAATAAAAGCCCATCACCCATCAAGGAGCAGTGCTCTCTTTGCACTTACAGTAAGTATGAATACAACGTGTTACACTTGTCCTTTAAGCAGTTGCCAAGCAATATCTCGAGCCAATATGGAAACTTTTTGGCAAACTATCTCTAACAAAAAGTGTATAAACTTAGGTTGTAACCAGCCAACCTACATCTGTCCTCTCTGAATCATTATTAAGACCACTTCAAAGAGCAAAAGTACCTTATTATCAGTAACACAGATGTACATTGGGTTTATATAATGTGGATGCATTGTGGATATCACAGTTTACGCAAGGCAAAAGACACATTCAATCACATTTAAGTATAAAACTATTACAAACCAAACAGATATGGTACTCCCACTAGTGATTAATGTGAGTTCTGTTTGGGTGCCCCAATTTTGCATTTGGTTGTTGTCGTGAACTTGTAATTTCAGTCCGAATCCTGATCTGACTCTGAATACTTTTCTGAAAAGTAAAATAAACAATATTAGAAGAAATAAAATATTAAAAGTCATAAATTATAGCTTTTCTAGTAACTGAATTTAAATTACATTTAAAGACTTGTTATGTTGTTTCTAACATTAATTATAAAACAAATTATATCCAAATTCTAAATATTTAAAAGAACTCACCTTGTTGTGTAGCCTCTTCCCGTGGTTCTCCTCCTTGCTTGAGGAACTCTGCCAGTTCCATAAAAATGTTATAAAAATCTAAGGCAAAAATAATGGTGGCAATAAACCCGAAAACCTGCAAAAATGACACCGGATTAGCTTGGCATATGTGAGAGTCTTATTCCTCAGATGTTTGTAGTTTCTTTACCCCTGCAGCTTTGGAGGAGCGATTTTGATAACTGAATACGGCAATAATGGAGACAATGAAATAAACAATGGATGCAGTCACACACCTTAGGAAATCCTACAAAAAAAGTATGGAATTACTAATTTACAAATAAAAGAACAATAAGATTTAATCAACTAAAAACTACAAACCCCACCATTAGAGGCCAAAGGAATCCTTTAAACCGCTCGTTGAATTTGGTGACATAAGCGAACAGTATGAAGAGTGCTCCCAAGAACTCAATCAAAGGAACAGTGACGAAGGCTGCTGATGAGGATGCAGCGAAGCACACAAACGCTATAAAGGATATGGCCTAAAAATACAAGAAAGAGTAAAAAAAACATGCTTCATAAAAATCACCAAGATTTGTACTGTTAACTAAGAATAATATTACAGGGAATGCAACCATTTTGATGGTATGTTTTCACTCAAGAGGAACAAATTGTTTTAGTAGATAATTGTGATCCTCCACTGAATTAATATGTCTTCAACTTTGGGTTGGTTCACACTTGCTCTTTCACATCAACATTGGGACTAAACCAGCTCTAAACCCGACAGTAAACCTGGATTAGATTGGGATGTAAAATGGACTAGAACCGATCCAAACCAAGTCCACATCAGGGCTAAAACAGCCTTAATTTAGGATTTGTCTTTCTTTAAAGACGTGCACACTTCTGTTCACCATGGGCTTCTTACTGTTTATTTGTTCTTGTCTATTCAATTGTTCGTCTTAGTGAAAGCCAATGGCAACATTTATAATCAAATAAAACAAAAGGTTTTAATTCCTTGAAGCTGCCAGGCTGCTGTGCTGTGGCGTCAGGCCCACCTTCCTGTAAGGAAATACAGCTGCTAAAGACAATGTTGACAAAATGTTAATTTGGGGGGTGGTAAGAATAATGGTTGCAGAGTTCATTTTTAAGTATGTGAACTGGTAAACGTATAGTAGTAGTAGTCGAAGTAATAATAGTAGTAGAAGTAATAATAGTAATAGTCGTAGTAGTATAGTATTAGTAATAGTAGGAATAAAGGCTAAATAGACCCACTCCAAGCCCAATAAGTCGTCTCCCAAGTCCAGACAGCCATCTTGTCTTTGTTTGAGTCATTCACTTTAGTCCAGCCTGAGGCTACGTCCTCCCTCTCTTTGAACTCAAACACAGAAACTTAATATCATTCTTTCAAATTCAGAATTAAAACACAGTTTCAAGTGATACTAATACCTCAAAACTCACTCTGTAGTCAAAAACACATTACATACTACAGTCAGTATTTTTAAAATCCATAGTTGTAATTCAATACCACCAGGGGAGCAGCACATTTGGCACACATTTGCCAAACATTTGGCACACTGCCGTCTCCATATACAACAGTTTGTTTGTGGAAATATTTTAGGACCTACAAAGCATGCTCTGTGCAGCATATTAAGCACATTCCCTGTGATTGTACATTCCTTATCAGGCTGTGTAGACACATCGTAAGGAGAGTGACATGGCGGTCCAACAAACTACTATAATGCAGGCTCAGCAGGATATGTGTCTGACTAATGCGAACGAGGATTGCTACAAGCCGCGTCCTCACTTTCAACTTTTCACTGTAGTGTAGCTATAGAAGCACTTTGAATTGTCTCCAAGGACATACGGCCTAACACAAACTGAGCTTATCCGATTTCAACTCGAAAAGATAGTGAAAAACACATTTTGAAGTGCAGGGCCAATACAAGACCCCATAATATGAATAGCATAATAGCTATTGAATAATATACAATCAACTAAAGTTCCATACAGTCTACTGAAAATATTGTGTCCTTATTTGATATTAAGTCCTGTACAGCAGGGAAGTATAGCTGATTGTGCTTTACCTTCCCTTCAGTAAACGTAGAATACTTTTTAAACGTTGAATGAAACAAAGCTGTCTGTTGATGCTGCATTCCTGGAGCTTGATGTAAACACTGGAATGTTTTACCATTTTATGCTTTGCTCTAAAATGGTATCCAGAGACTGTAAGAAACACACCAAGAGTAGCACTTCTGCATCCAAGTGTCAGCAGACCCAGAGATTTGATGGTTTCTGACTGTTGAGTGAATAGGTTGTATTCCGTGCACTCAGTGTGACTGTGCTGCAGGCTGTGGCTCAGAGACAGGGATGGGACTTGGGATTGAAAGTCACATGACACAAAATAACAGGGCAGGAGCGCTCACAAAGTAGCTATACAACAATTGCAACACAATAAAGGCTGCACCAAGATTTAGGACAAACCAAGAGAAACTTTGAGTTGTTTTATCCTACTTTTCCCCCAAGGAATGTGCATTTTTAAAAGTTCTGGTCTACTTGGACAATCCTAAAATGAAAGTCAAGTAACATGGGAAATGTTTGCAAAATAGAGCTAGGTTTATGGGAGGCTCTGGCTGCTATAATGTCGGTTTTTAAAAGAGTTATAGTAGTTGTGGTGATGCTTACCACTTCTCCAATGAGCAGCATGCCTTTCTTGGAGGTGGAGAACTCTTTGCTCGGAAGAATCGCCATAAGAACCGCGAGGCACGAGGGCGCGTCGTTGGATCTGGGAGCCTCGATGTCCCCCATGGTGCCAAACAACTGTCTCTCGCTCTTTTCTCAAACTCTAAACAGCCCGGAGTGCGCAAACAGAGTTTGGGGTAAAAGATACGATTGCGGGGGGCGTGCGCGCAGGAAACGGAAACAATGACAGCGCGGAAACGCACGCTCCCAAAAGCGCAACATCTGCTTTCTCCAGATGTGAAATGTGATGCCCGCAGCTGCACGGAGCACAATGAAGAACTACTCGACTCAAATATGCGACTCATGAGCGCAGAGGGCAAAGAAAGAAAGAGTTTTATTATTGTATATGAAAACATTTACTGCAAACAGCTGGTGTTTGACAGAGAGATGAAACCGTCTTCTCTGTGCAGATGTTGAACAAGGCCGGGTGCTCAAAGAATCATCATATCACAGGCCAGCAGTGGTGGAAAGACTAGGCCTAGTGATAATGTGTACTCAAGTAGCCAAAAAGTTCCGCAATTACTCAATTACAAGGACTGCCAAACGTGTACTTGAAGGTGTGCTATGAAACATTTTAGGAACCATTCTGGGAAGCATCAGGGTCAGTTTGTACTCCAACCCCCACAAGTAAAACATTAGATATAAGACTTTTATATGGATTCCGCCTGGACTTATTTGCTTTATTACAAGTCCCTAAAACTCATTTTTAGTGACTTTACCTTCAGCTTTTAAAGGAGAATGGTCAAAATCTAATAAATGCTAAAACTGGTGTCAATCAGCCGATCCCCCCAGACACCAGCTTTACTCCTTCATATATTTAACAAAGAAAATCTAGGCGAGATTTAAAATCTCATTTTCTCTGTGCAGAACTTGTTTTCGACTTATAATTAAAGTAAAACAGACATCAGAGTCCAAAACTACAGAGTCTCAGCTTCACAAAGGCTCCAGCCAATAGTTTGTGCTCCAGAGGGTTCAGGAACAGCTTCAGTTTGAAATCGGGCTCATTTTTTCAGGCGTTTTTTTCAAAAATAGGCCCTATGCATAAGGGGTTAGGGATAGCCTACTCAAAAATGTTCAATTAACTAGAAAATCTACTCAATTACATTAACTTTTGTATTGTAATTAGTAACTGTCACCTCTGAAGTGGTTTTTATGAAACATTGTGTATGTCTGGTTAGCATTTATTCCTAAGAGAGGCTAATCTATATTTTAAGTTCTTTTTCCCCGCTCTCTCTTCTCTTAAGTGCCCTGAAAGATAATGTAAATGACACTTCAAAGTACTTTAAACCATCACATTTATGGACATAATTGCTTTAATACATACACATGGCTAAATGTACAATACATTTTCATTTCAATTTTGAGGGTCACTAGTCCTTGGCTTGTTGAGAGTAATGTTTTTAAAAAGCAAGTAGCAGTCTGCTCCCAGTAGCAGAGATGATATGAAACCTATAACCTGTAAAGAAAAGGAAATGAGCAATGTTTCAAGGGACCAAAATAACACACATAGATTTAGATGTATTACCCCTCCAGCCAGTGTCCCGGTTAAAGTATATGTCACCATCGCAATTAGGCTCAAGACCATGATGAAGAGTGATCCAAATAGTGAATTGAAAGCATCCTGATAAAGAAAAGGTTACCTTAAAATTGCAATAAACAATATTAACATTGGTCTTATATTATACTTTACAGCAAGAGGCCAAAATATAAACAGAATCTTCTTGTTTAGTTTGAGTGCATAGAGTAGAATCAGGAGCAACACTAAGGCACACTCTATGGCTGTAGCTGTGATGTATTTTGGTGTTGAAGCTACACAAAAACTCACAAAGGCAGCAAACAGAGTTGTCTATGAAAGATAAAAAAAAAAAAAAAAATTCATTTGTTGTATTGCAGTGTAACGAATGTCCAGCAGAAGGTAGAACTGTACTCAAAGTTTGGAACATGTCACATACAGGTCACACGTTTCATCAGAGCTTTGGAAACCACAGTTTTCCTGTGAATGTGTACGTTGCTTACCAGTTCACCGAGTTTCAGGATCCCTCTGGAGGATTTCAGAAACGCAAAGTCCACTTCCATCTGTGGAGTTTTGCTGTGGCCCTCTGACATGATGGTGCACGACTGAAAATGCTCAGTTTGAGTTCATGCTCAATTCTCAGTTTCCTGCATCAAGCAATTTCCTTTGTGATGAGGAAATGACTTGAAATGACTAAAAGTGTCATCTTACAGATGTACAAAGAATGGAGAAGTGGGCTAAAGCTAAGCAGAAAAAGTATTTCAGTAGAATTGTTTATGATTGCTTTGACTAATTTAAAGTTCATTGGAAGCAGAATTTCACCTTATTTTATTTTTTAAATCAGAGAATGTAAACATGAAGAATACAAAAATAAGTCAACCATTTGTAACAAGCCAAGTGGTCCTTAGCAAGAAGCATCAGTGTTACTCAAACCATGCAAAAGAAAAACATGAACCCCTTTTCAAAATGTTGTATTCAATATTTTACATCTGATCAAAAATATACAGATAATACATTCCCTCACCATCATGACACCATCAAATGGCATAATAGAAAGTACATTCTGTGCAAGTTGTGCTTTAGTCCCAAGGATTAGTTTAGTGCGGCCAAAAGCATTTCCATGGTTTGGTCTCTGGCGGCTTCAGACACTTCCCCAGTTTCTCACACCCTTCAGGAGCCCAGTTCTGGAAACACAAAATATAAATATTAAAATATCACAAATATGTATTTCCCTTTGTTTAACCCCATTAAATACCATACAACACTACACTTTTTACTGAACTCTAAGACTGTAACATCTTATACCTGTCCATAATTAATTGTGTCTAAATGGTCATTCTCCACCCACAGGTGTGATTCCGTTAAGAATCACAAGGGGGCAATGCTACAACATGAATAAAATTCTGAGCCCCCAATAGATCATGGTCTGATTCAGTTTCTGTGTTACTGCAGATTTTGTACCACTGCTAAGTTAACGAAGTAGATTGTCATCTGTAGTAAACATTAAACATAACTTTCACTCACCATCACAGCCAGGTCACACATGTTGAGCTGAGGAACTCCAGGGATCAAGTATTTTTGATGCTGCTGCACAATTGGCGTGAAAGTACTTAAGACGTCCAGGTACTCTTTGCTCAGCACACTACAAAACAGTTATAGTTACAACAGAGTTAATTATAGGATCATATGAAATAATCCCCCCTTCTAAGCAGCCATTTTATAACGAGTCGGTTGGTGGTTTGAATCCAGCACGATCAGTTCATACTCTTATGGTGTCTGTGGACAAGACCATCACACTTTGCTGCTGTGTGAATGTGGTCAGTGAGTGATTGGCGGTGGTTGGAAAGCATGGCTACAGGGCGGCCGTGGCTACAGAAGAAGCTTGGAAAATAAATTAATAAGGGCTTATAGTGTACTGCTTTGAGGAGCTCTCGCTTGACAGGTGCATTCAAATTCAAATCATTATTATTATTAATGTAAAAAAGTCATTCTACCAAACAAAATAAAGCAAGGAATTCAAGCTAAAAAATTAAGTGCACTGAAATATATACATAAACTTCATATTCCAAAATATGTACATATGCTGTTATGCATGAGTAAATATACAGTACAAGCTTTACACATCAGATGAGAAAGCCAGGACAAGGTAACAGTGCATACATAAACATGGGTCATCTGCTCATAGCTTCTGGGAAAACCCACTCAGTGTGTGATCTGTGTGACCCCGATCCCATCCCCTGTCTCTCAATTACTGCTGTTGGACAGCGGCGAGCCTGAGCACCTCTGTGCATTATTATATTCAGAGTGTAAAACATGGGGCCCCGAAGGCTTTCAAAGGAACGCTGCTCTCAGTAGGACCTGTAGGTTAATGGGCTGTGTGTGTGTGTTGGGGATTGGGCGCTGCGCTGGTGGTGACACACGTATAGACAAATATGAGCAGTGCAATTACACCCCTGATACACTCTCCAGCAGCACCTGTGCCAGCGCGGCTTCCTCCCTGTGCTCTGAGCCAGCCCTCTGATTGGCCCCCAGGGACTGTGTGCATGTGCCTGAGGTGAAGTGTCAATTAGAGTAATAACCTCAGGCTCTGTCCAGCTCACACCTACCCTCCCTCTCGGATCTCCCACCGGGCACCACACTTCCTCCATCAGCTAGCACCTGCTCCTATCCCCGATACTCACTCTTTAGTTTACCCCACAATTATTTGACTGGTACTGCTTTGGCTTAATTAGTCTCATTCTGTGTGCCATGCTCGTCATAAGTATGCTAATGTTTGAGTTTGACCCAAAGCAGATAAGGCTACATCTTCCATCTTTCAGTGAAAAAACATGGATTCAGATTAAATTGCCTCAGCTATCTAAAATCGCAAATTCTGCTTCCCATGATTCCAATCAGCACGGGGGATATTTCATTTCTTACTATCTGTTCCTTTTCCCGATAGCTGCGATTAATTTAATGATAACTGATAAAGCATCTTATTACAAGTAAATGTAAGGAAGATTTATCAGAGTGCATTCAGCATTCAATTCCTGCAAACGTGTCTGCAAGCAAAGCACGGTCATGCACCCAGAAACTTGCTCTGGACAAAAAGTTTCTATTGTTTTGTCTATGCACTGAACATTTTATAGTGCACGCCTCTAAATCAAAAACTAATAATATCATTTGTTTATGCCCCCTCCGCAAACACATAATGAAAAGCCCACAGTCAGCACAGCTCATTATCATGATTATAACCCTTAGCTTAGTGGTGTAGAGGCAAAATCTGGAATAATAAGCAGCATGTATGCAAATTAAGTCTTTTGATTTATAATGTATGGCACCCAAGGGGGATGGGGGCATTGCTCAGGTGTGTCACTACTCTGATTACTGATTCATAACAGGATTGCACCCACACACACACACAAGCGCAGAGCAGAAGGTGGGGGAATTGAGGAGACAATCAAATACATCTGTCCTGCCCAGCCCCTCCCCTCTGCGTCTTCTCCTCCCCACTGGAAATTGAGCACTTCACTGAGGACTATTGATTGGCGATACAAGAGCTTGGTGGCAGGCAGCAGATGAGGCCAGTCTGAGCCCGCGTCGCCTGCAGAGAGAGGGCCTGGTTTGTGCCTGGGATGACCGAGGGGGGCTCCTGGGACGGGGAGTCGGAGGAAGGCTGCTGCTAAGAGCGGAGGATGAGTTAACCTTATGGCTACGCAGGTCAGAGATGCACAAGGAGAAGGCAGGGAAAGGATTACTACCAGATGGGATCCATGGACAGCAGAGAGACATGGACCACCAAAACGACAGACAGAGATCACCAACACGAGGCTTGTACATTGCTACGTTTACATGCATGAGAACCCGGAGTGAGCTAAACAACCAAACTCAATTCACCTTTGCCCCTCAAACTTGTCCCACTCTTGTCCCAGTCTACGTGCAGCTAAAAAAACTGATTAGAGACTGAGGGCCGTCTAGTAATTTAGCATCAGCACCAAAACTTTGCAGGTATGATTGTAGATGGTAAATGTAGATATTAGAACATAAGTCAGAGGAACATGCAAAAAAAGGACAGTGAAAATATATATAAATATATATTGTAACTCAAAATGCCACAGCAAATCACCTGCCTGTAATGATTCTCATATTAATTATGATTATAAACCAGATTTCTCCCCCTGACAGAAACCTCTCCCTTTATCCAGTTATGGTATATGTATCTAAATTACTTAAATTAGAACTCTTTACGAAAGACAACTAAACTAAAATAGGAAAAAAATATATCTTTAGCTCATTAACTGTCTCTTTCCTTCAAATGATCTTTTTTTTTAAACTTTTTATTCATATGAAATAGATTGTCTATGGGTTGTGTTACGGATTGCATCTTGCCTTGCCTTGATTTGATCACAGTCAATAGTTCACAGTCTTGTTTCAACTTTTTCTAAACAGACTAACACCTGCCAAAAGACTGCGTTATTAAAACAAAATAGCAAAATAAAGAATAAGCAATTTATTAGTTTAACCAATACCACACGACTGTTTTTGTAAATATTCTCTAGCAATACAACTTCACACGTCTTATTTTAACCTTATCTGGTGAAAAATTTATTTGAAAGGTCTAAAATGTTCAAGAGAAATAATCAATTGACAAGGCAAATGATAATCGCTGCCAGATCAACTACTAAAATCATTGTTAGTTAGTTGCAGCCGAATAAATATCAGACTGTATAGGCGATGCACCAGCTCTCTTAGTCTTAATGGCAGCTTTAGATTCCGGACTGCACCCCGGTGTACAGTGTTGTGCGACATTACTGAAGGTATGTGCACAGACAGCCTCTACATCATCTTAAGTGGCTCTTTAGGTGTAGACAGAGATTAATGATATCTGGGCAGTCGGTCCAGCTGGGGGACTGAGGAGCACATGGACAAAACAGTCACACACATACACACACAGCACGGAGAAGAGAGGTCCCCGTGGATACAAGGAGGACAGCCTGTGGTATAAGCGGTGAAACAAACCCTGCCAGTAAGATTTTAGAGTGAAAGAAATAAAACGGCAGATTGCATTGACAGTGTCATGCAGAAAGGCGTGGAGTCTGACCTTGTAGACTGTCTCTGAGGACATGACTTATGGCTGGGTATTTTATGGTTTGATATACATTTTTGTATTACAGCAAGAGCCACATTTCTACATACAGATTGAATTTAGCCTCTTTTATTCTTTCTTCTTAAAAAGCAAGGCTAAAAGGTAGACAAAAAATAAAAAGCATGAATATTTTCTCACAGAGTCCAGAGACAACTTTGGTGAATTAGTCGTGGGAAGAGGGAACAGAAAGTTCAAACTGTTTTGTTAATAGTGCTTTTGTATTAAAAACGTGTTATATTGAAATAGCTTTTAAATTGATGTCCTGGTGTCCTATTAATAATAATAATAATAATAATAATAATAATAATAATAATAATAATAATAATAATAATAATAATAATAATAACATATTATTATTCCCATTTCACATAAAAATTGTAAATTTCTTCCTCCAAAGTCTGAACTCTGCTCCAAACCATATGCTTTTACTGATAGAGGATTGGCTGTGGACCTCTTGATTAAAATGACGAATAGTGGCGACTAAATGTTGATTAAAATTCAATTCATTGGATAGTAGTAAGCTTCTTATATCTAACTTGCCAATTTGCTACAAGGTAGAAGCTTTTATGTGAATTATGTTTGCCTATAACTATAAAAGTATAAATGTCCTTTTTAAAATTGCAATATAAATTATACATGCATACAATCAAATACTAGATTTTGAGATGAATATACTGTGTGTATATATGTATATGTATATATATATATGTATGTGTATATATATATATATATATATCATCTTATTATTTAGACTAATTAAACATTTCCGGTATTGTCTGTGTCCTTAGTGTTTCTTAACTCTCCCTGGAGCTGCAGCAGAGACACACAAAAGCCCATTTAACAGCATTCAGTCTCAATTTAGAGCTGCACCATTTCTCCTGCATTTGTGACCTGCAGAGGGTCGAGAGGCAGATTGTGATCTTCACTGAGCTGTTTGCAATCACAAAGACGAGAGTGTAATCAGGCGCACAGCAGCTGAGCAAATCAATGCACTCCACCTCTCTATACCACTAAATCACCATTGATCATACACCAACATACAGCGTGTTAGCATCAGACAAAAATATACCCCAGTACTAACGGTACCACGGTGGTAACAGTAGGTAGTAGTAGTAGTGGTGGTGGTGGTGGTGGTGTAGTTTTGGCTGACCTGATGGGGTATTTCTCTCCAGGATCTCGCCCCAGGTGGAAGATGACTGGCTGTAAAGTGTGGTTCATTTGATCATGAGTCGTCACACCAGGAACCTCTTGACCAGGGCAGAAGTTTATACCCTGCCAAACCAAAAAGAAAAACTAGATGTTAAAAATCGGTCATGATTGTATCAGTTTCTAAATTCACAAATGTTGGTATTTATGAATTATTAGTTTTAATTAGTTGAGGGTTAGACAAAAGTACCACTTCTATTGTTTTGGTTTTGCTTCATGTTAAGTCCATAATACCCTGAATAAGTTAGTAATGTTATGTTGTAGTACTTACAAAGCCCAATGATACAAATGTTATATAGTTTTAAATTAATAGTTATATATTTTTGTTAAATGATTTACTTATAAAGCCATAGTTCGTGCTGTTAAGGTACCAAGATACAAACTCTATTTCAAAACAATGGAATAGGCTCGATACCAATCTCCTTTTTTAATGACAATAGACAGTTTTCAACACAAATTCTGTTCCTTTACTCTAATAGATGTAGTATTTACTTCTATTTGCGTAACATTATCTATTGAAAAATATGATTTTGTATTGTAGGACTGCTCAATTGAGGAAACATAATAATTGTCATTATTTAAATGTTAATTGAAATCACAATTATTTACTGAGAGAGAAAGTGGCGCAAAATGAAGAGAACAAACTGATGAACATATGAGAATGCATCTTCCAGAAGTAGACTGTTGTAAACGGACTCTACAAGGAAACACATACACACTGAACAAGGGCTGCACCTTGATTTGGGAAAAATATTGAATAGCAATTTTTCTGACAATTGTTGTGATTGTGATTATTGCGATTCATGTTTTAATAATAGGATTCTGTTCAAAGTTCCCATTTTTAAACGCATCCAGGAGAATTGAGAAAAAGACTGAACTAGCCTATAAACATTGTCGAAAAAAGATTCAGTTGTAGTCATCTGGACTCTGTTTTAGAAAAACAAAACGTTTCAACTCTCATTCAAGAGTCATTCTCAATCAGTGAAACAAGTTAAAAAAGAGAATCCTTCCTTAAATCGTAATGGAGGTTTAAGATTCAACCTTCCAGTTGTTTATAATGGTCTGCTGAAACCCTGGAGACGCCCGAGGCATTCGGATGCTAAACAGGCACTCAAGGTGAGGCAGGGAACTACAGAACAATAGGCCCATCCCAGTTTCAATGGGCCATTAGCAGGAGGTCCCGCCCTGTGGGCAGGGCTCTCACAGAGTAGGATAAAAACAGGAGTTCTCAGACTTGTTTCACTGATTGAGAATGACTCTTGGATGAGAGTTGAAACGTTTTGTTTTTCTAAAACAGAGTCCAGATGACTACAACTGAATCTTTTTCGACAATGGAACACTCCTGGACGAATGAGGGATTACACCGACATAGCCTATAAACAGACAAACTAGATTACATTTCAGAACATGTTTGTACAGATCTTAACTACATGGTTAGACATTTTTATGCAGAATAAGAGAAGATATGTTTTTGTTTGTGGAGTACTTAAAAAAATGGTCCATTACAATTAATCTTACATTACATTAAATGCACTTGTTAATAATCTTGATTACTCGATTACACAATTAGAATAGATGAATTAATAAAACAAATATGGCACAAAAATAATAATTAAATGTTAATCTACCTCTGCAACACCCAGCTTGCAAAATAATTATAACCAACATAACAGAAATTGCCTCATTGCTGTTAAAATAAATAGGAAAATGTGCCACATGTTGCAGTTAGTGTCTGCAGCTCATAAAGCAGGTCTACTGTATAAGTAAATGGTCTAACCCTTCAGTCAGTTCTGTGAGCCCTGCCCTGACTCCATTCTCCAGGGTTTGGCAGTGATCACAGGCTGATTGAGTCTCTCTCACTCCTCCACAACCCCCTGGAGATGTGCTGCTGCCTTCAAACACACACATACACACACTTTCTGATGAAGCAATATTGAGAATGCATTCATCTGTAAGCCACTGTTGCTGCACCCCTCTGTGATCACTAAACAGAGCACCTCAAAATACATATAGAAGCGAGAGAGTGTGTGAGAAGATAGATACCCCCCGCCCCGCACAACCTCGTCTGATCTGGACTTGTCCTGTCTTGTGAAGCCAGCAGCTTAGAAATGCAGAAAAGTAAAAAAAAAAAAATAGCCTCCAATCCCTGAGGAGCGACGAGAAAAAGGCCTGCTGTGTGTATCTCTCTGACTGTCTCTTGTAGTGAGACTGAATAGAAGAACTCCCTATCTTCCTTGACATTAATGCTATGGATACAACTAGGCCGCTTTCAAACTGGAACAGAGCGCTCGCTATTACGAGATAAGGTGCAGAGACACCCAGGGGTGGCCAGATGGATTTTTTGGAAAAGGTAATATTCTGCAGCTGCTCTGAAGCGTGAGGAAGAAATCAAACTTTTCTTCTGCAACTTTTGCACACATTTAATCAAAACAAAACAAATTAAATTCAATATAATCACACATTGTTTATCTGTATTTTGTAGAGCATATATTTAACAGAATGGTATTGTGTGTTTGAAATGCATAATGTAAGAATATAAAGGTTCAGCACCCTGGCTACTGTCAAACAAGTCTGCAGCATGCACAACACAAACAGGTGTCAGGAAACCTCCAGTCAGTGCTCATTTAGCACAATGAGAGAATTTATCAAGGGCTAAAAGGACTTATATTGTCTGCCACATTTCTCATGGAGCCACATAACTGATTTTATATAATCCAGAGACAAGACTATAGTATTAACATCGCTTTTCCGCCACAGGAGAACTTGATGAGAGCCTTTTAAACCCTGTGAAAATTGTCATTTTCCCCTTGGCTGAGCAGTAAGAATACAGCTCGGACAGAGCAAAAATTTCAGCAGCTATTAACCAGCTATTTTGTTTTTCCCCCTGTTTATTTTCCTTTGATCTCCGGTCAAATTTAGTAAATTTAATCTAAAACATCACTATGCTTACATTGGAAATAATAATACCAACTAAAAAACGGGCAATGTACATAACTTATATACAACGTATAAACGTATGAAATGGTAAAATGGTAAAATGTAATTGAATTGCGTTTCAAATTCTGTTGAATCTGATAAGTAACTCTGCTAGTGAAAAACTGACAACAAGCAAGTTGAGTTGCTCTATTCAACAGAGCCATGTGCCTCTGTATGAAGGGCACAACATGCAAGTGCATGTTTTTCTTATTCTCCCTTTCATGTACACACACCAATCAATAGGCAACTCACAAGCAATCAGACACCATTATTTGTGAAGTTCCACTTCAGTTCACATGAGTTGATAAAGGAGGCCACTATTGATTCAGCAGCCCTGAAGGAGAGAGCAATTTAAGCGACCGATGGGGCATAAAACAAACTGGATCAAAGAAGAGGAGAGTGGGACATGTTTTTATGGACAGAGAAGTGAAGACGCGCCCTCGTGTCCTGCCTCAGAGTCAGAGCTGCTCTGCTACATCTAATCAGCACTGCTCAAGTAATTAGAACAGAGACACTGCTGCCTCCGTCTTTTAAGCTCCGTGATACCAAAAGGAATGACTACAGCAGGAAGCAAGCCACATAAACAGACAGGAAGAAAAAAACACTGGAGTTAACAAACACGTCAACTAGTTGATGAATGATGTAAGTTTGCTGATGTGGGGGCTCTTCATTAATATTCATTATGCTCTGATGTACACAGCAGTCAACTGATGAGGCATTTTAGAGATAACTCCAACAGAGAAAGTGTTTGTGTGGTGGAGAGAGATTAGGAGAAACAAAAGGGTGAGCAAATAAAACAGCTAAGACAAAGTCTGACTTACAGTTTTAAACTGCTCCCATGAGTTGCTCCAGGTCCAGTAGTGGGCCTTGTACTGACCCAGCCGCACAGCCATCAGCTCATTCCCACGGTAATAATAGATAGGCCTTGAAAATAGGTAAATAGCCATAAAATACATTATTACTATGCTTGCATTTAGGAAGCAACAAGTTCCATATACAAGTGATGTTCGTACCTGTTTATGAGAGACGAGCTATTTAACAGGACAGGGGTCAGGTCTAGTCCATCCAGGACTAGATCACCAGGAGCACTAATGCCAGCTATAGCCAAACTTGTGGTGTACAGATCCATCACATTGGAGAGCTGAAAGTTCACCTACAATTCAAAACATATGTACATGTATAAATGTTTGCAGGGAAACAAATGTGTGTCTTTAACATGTTAGTCACACAAACATGATTAACATGATTTCACTACATAGTTTTGATGTGATATATGTATCTTTAGTCACACAGTTGCGTTCATTAAAAATCTCAAATGTGTGTTTAAATTAGTTTATTGGATGAGAAAATGGTTAAAGTATTGAGAGGACACGGCCCGGGCAGCGCTAGAGCTGGAGTGAGCTGCTGTTTTATCTCCCTTTCCCAGTCCCACTGAAAAGCTTTATTTTATTTATAAACTTTGAACTATTTTCAGATAAAATGCCATTTTTTGCTGTCATCCTTGATCTTCCATTCCATTCTCTCCTGAGCGAGCCTTAGAGGGAGACGGCACGCTCACAATCAGATAGCACTATCAGGGCTCTGCAGCTGCACCGCCATGTGCCGCTGCTGCTATCGCCGGCCGGCACACACACGGCTCCACTCACACACTAACTCTGAGCACTGAAATGAATTCCCTTTTCTTCTGTCGCCACTGAACTAGCTGCGGAAAAGACTCTGCAATGCATTCCCTGATCTATCTGCACATCCAGACACTCATTCTCACACACAAACACATTTAGCTCCTCTCCATTTTTCACTTTTAAAAGTCCCCCTCACACAGATATATGCAAACACTGCAGCTAAACTAAAGACAGGACAAAAGGACAGAAGAATGCAAAACCTGGCTTCAACTAAAAGCAACAAATGAGGCATAATTTGAGATTCCACTAACATTCTGAATGGTTATAATTCATGTTATGGAGCAGCATATTCTCAGGTACTATTTAATATTATATATTTGAGAAATCATGAATGCCCTAAAGAAGATCAAGACATGGTTGGTATGTTCCTATAAACAATAAAGGACATTCATTTTCAGCCAGAGTGCCTCGGATCTCCTCTTTTTTTTTTTGCTATTATAAAAAAAAAATTTGCAACAAAAATGTATTTTGTTCCTATTGTTCCATCTCTTTCAGTGTCTCTTCCAGCTCTGTGACTCCTGCTGGTTATCACAAAACCAGTGCTTCAATCCCTATTATTGCTGCTTTGCCCATGTGTCCACACTCTGATAAAATACAACAATAGAAGATGGGATACACTACAATAGTGCAGGTCCATGACACCCACACCCCCTGCCCTGTGCGCACAGACTTGGCCTCTTCAGGCACTGGGGGAATGCATCTACAACAGGCAGCTTCATTCCACTACACACTCGCGCTGTTCTGAGTTCTCTAACACCAGGTTTTGTAAACTTTAAATAATTAGACCAGAACAGCTGCATTACTTTTGTGAAGATAGTACATCTTTGTGCATCCCATTTGGATAATAAAACTGCTACAAATCCCTTTAAACAATGGCGTGTATTGCTTTTTGTTGCCTACCATGCTTTGTTCCAGCAGCTTATAGACTATAGCCTGCAGATCAACAGAGATTTCACAAGTATGTGAAATTGAAGCGCCCCACTCTGGCTTTGTCCTTTGCCCAAGCAGCACAAACTGATAAATCCGTGCTACAGTACAAGTCCGAAAAAGCAGGTTTGTCATCACAACCTTTGAGAGCCTCAAGGAGGATCTGTGGATCTCCATACTCAGTGCATGGAGTGGTGCATTAGTATGTACATGTTTGCATTCGGTTCAATATGGAGCCTCTGTTTAGTGTTTACATACACCACTAATCAAGCATCTACATTGGCATGTGGGATAAAACAAAGGACACAGACATGTTCTGCACACTTGCACATGCAAATGTAAAAACAGCGGTCAATTAAAATGTGGCGGAGCATGGCAAACGTAAAATCGCTCCTGGCAGCTAGGCCGTGCCAGCTTCTTCAGCTCTCCTCATTCTCTTTCCTGCACCAACCACCTCCATTACTTCTTAGTTGCTTCCTTCCTTGCCCCCCTCCTCCTCTGGTTCCTTTATCCTGCGCGCCTGGCATATTCAGATACTGAAGTCCTCATTACAGCTCAATCCAACCTCAGCAAACACACAAACAGATTAGCCGCTTAAGACGCTCCCAATCCCCCTCTCCCTGGCTCCTCTGCAGTGCTATCAGGCCGCAGCACACCCCTGTGAGATGAGCCAGGGGCAAGGCTTACTGCGCAGACTGCAGCCTCCGCACGCTCCGCACCAAATCCCCCTGCGTCACAGCCCCGTGTCACAGCTGCCCCTAATACAATTAAAAGTCATTTGCAGAATGCATAGGCTTAGAGGATCACCGTGTGGGTGGGGGGTTAAATTGGGAAGGGGGTAAAGAGTTGGGGCATCAGCTCTTGCCAAAAATCCAGTATTTTAGGAAACAGTAAAAGCCGCCCACACGCTTTGCTGCTACAATCAAGCAGTTCATCTTTTGTGTTCACAGGGCTCAATCTTCTGAAGCAAGTTCAACATTGTCACATATCTTCTGTGTTAAGTGCTAATGCAAACAAGTGGAGACAGAAGACACTACGAGCGCAATTTACTTCTGCTTTAGCAAACCCTGAAAAACTGTTGATAGGAAACATGAGAGGAAATAATAATCTGATGAGTCATATCCTCATCATCATGTGAAAATTGTCCGTGGTGAGTTTGTTATAAAAAGAGTAATCCGCTTCAAAGTTCAAGTAAATTTCTTACTGAGCCTTCTTTAATATGTCCAGGCCACCAAGCAATGGCTGGTTCTCTCATTCCCCCTTCAAAAGTTGTTTCCTTCCCACAGAGAAAAGGCCCATTGCTTCCACCTGTGAATTGAAAATAGTCACATAGTCACTCGGGTAAAGGTCTTGCAATTATTAGACAAGCTCAAATTCACCTTGAGTCCCTGATACCAGAGAAGCACCATTATCTGAGGTGAAGAATGCAAAAGTATTGTTGTCTATGCCAAGAGACTTCAGCAACGACAAAATCTGACCCACACCATAATCCAGCTCCATCACAGCATCCCCATAACTGCAACACACATGTATAGTACAATTCATACTGAAAGCAGTTCAAAGCTTTAAAAACAATTATAGATATATATATATATAGTGAAGAAATATATAGAACGAAACAATGGAGTCAAATCACAATACAATTTAAAATACAATTAGTAATAGTAGTGCCACTAGAGGTTTGTGTTGTCTAAAAAAAAAAATAATAACATTTTCAAAGTGCATTATGTAACTTTTCTGGAGGGGTCCGTCACTTGCCTGTCTCCATGGAGATGTCCTACAGTTGGCATTAAACTTATCTATCTTGCATGTATTCAGTGACAGATTTTTTGTTGTTGCTGACAAGAACATAAAAAGCATTTTACTGTGCTCTTACTCGCCTCTCCACATTTGACCTTTAACTTGGCCTGATGACATGGCCAGTTTGTCTCTATAGAAATCCATAATTTAAATGCCATACTGTGGAACATTCCAGGCAAAGCAATTGCATTACCATGAGACAAACAGTTGGCGGATCCTCCATTGGAAAAGTTACATGGTGCATCTTTCAGTAATGTCATATGAGTAAAATGCCAGCACCTTCCGCGTTGGCTCTTTCCTCTGAAGCGCTTGGATGCGTACACCGGGCCGTGCGTGGCATCAGGCGCCCAGTACAGGAAGAAGGGCTTCTGAGCTTGAGTCTGACGGAGTATGAAATCCAGTCCCTCCTGGATAGATAGGAAAAGATTTTACACAATGTCAAAGGGGGCACGCATCAACTTATTTGTTCATTCATTCATTCATTCACTGTCGCTTTCGATTCATTTAACAAAAATGCATTTATACCCATGATATATGGTGTTGTTCCCATATCAACCATAATACCAGTGTTTCATACATGGCCCCAACAATCTAAAGCATTGTGTAATTTGGGCTGATGTACGTGACACTTATGCTTTGTCTAATTTAATTAAAAATTAGCAGGTCAGGACAGTTTTATTTTTTACAGATTTTAATATAGTCAGAACATCAAAGTCACTACTCTCACCTGCAAATAGATCTGCGTCAAATTGGATTCTGCTTTGTTGATCTCAAACTCTTCATAGTATCTGCAACACAAATGCAGAAAGCAATTTTTTACAAACTTTTTGCACCAAAAAGGTCATCATTATTTTGTTTTTATTCAGCTATGCCCTTTTTCATCAGAGGTTGCAGCACTGAAAATAATTGGTGTTGTCATGACTAAAACTAACACAGTACTGAGATTGGAGAGGGCAACATCAGAATAGTAGCGACAGTTACATTTATGATTTGTTATTTTCTAGTGAGAGGGCAAGCACTCACCTGCACCACTGTATTTCAAGAATAACAAATAAAGTAAAAGTAATTCTCCTGAAAATCTAAAAAAGAGGTATTGTAAGATAAAACGGGAGCCGTTTCTGTTTACACATGTTAGACACATTTGTGGCAAATTAGTTGGCAGAACATTATGTACCGTTACGACATAATTACATAATAAATAGCATAACATTCACAATTTGTTCCCAAAATGCAACATTTTGTAATATGTTTGCCTGCCAATTCCAGTGAACCTGAATAGTTAAAAGGTTTAATTAAGTCCTCAGTGAATGAAGTTGATTTTAATAGATCCTAGAAATTTTAAAATGTATCTGATCTGATTCTGATTCTGAAATTTTAAAAAGGTTTATTATGGGTGACAGCTTGAACATTACCTTCCGACCATCTCACTGTTATTGTACACAGGAACATTAGGTCGATCTATGTTGTTGTACGGGCCAAAGTGGCAGTTTGGAGCACCAAACCATTCGTCAAACCCATTTTTTAGGGGAAGATATTGTGGTCTGTGGCCAAGATGCCTGTAAAACATAAAAAGTAACATAAAACTGCATACTGTATTAAATGTTAATTAATGTGAACTATTATATAACTACTATTACTATTACTGCTACTATTAATAGATCATTTGTAATAAGACACAAGACAAGAGGCAAAAACACATATAAAAACATATATTACATTATTACTGATACATTATGCATGGAACAACTAACACAACTGAATATTATTAATGCAGTTATCAACAAGTTATCATCAAAATACAATTGTATATTGTATTGTATGTATAAAAAAACAAAAACAAATCCCGGTTCATACCATTTGCCAACTATCTTGCTGACATAGTCTTTCTTCTTCAGCATTACTGGTAACAAAATCTCATCTTTAGAGATTCCTCCAACTATTTCTTGAGGGGTATATGCTGTATAATGTAAAACTCTTTGTCATATGATAGAAAGGTGTTTTGCAAATATCTTAAACACTTAAACACTAGTGAGTGTTGTACCATTTCGTGCATGTGCATTAGTGGTGTAAAATCCATTCCTGACTGGCAGCCTCCCAGTAAGAAGAGCAGCTCTAGCTATAAGAGAACAGGTTGGTCTTATCAGTAAAATACAATTCATCACAACTAGATCTTCTAGTTTACACATGATAAATACCAGCACGGATGCAGACTTACAAGGGGAACACAGTGGGTTTGCAGTATAGAAGTTTGGGAGCAACATCCCCTGAGCTGCCATGGCATCCAAATTTGGAGTCTCTTTAGAGGGCTGCCCCAAAACCCCGATATCTCCCCAACCCATCTGAAAATAAGGTCCATTAACAACAGCATCATAAATAGCAAACATTCATTGAATACAATATGATGATGATAATAAAGACATGCAAATATAACTTTCACTTGTAAAATAATAGTTAACTCACGTCATCCATAAGCATAATGATGATGTTTGGAGGCCCGGCAGTGGCAACTGTATTCGTCAGATAAAAACATGTTAGTACATAGAACAGACATAAACTAGTACTAACAAAAAGTCTTCTCATTGTTGAAGTTAAATCACGTGAGAATCTGGTTGAGGAAGTCTTCTGTTTTTTTTTTTTCCTTCACGCGTCACGTGTCCAGTGGAGACATGCGCGCATCGGTCTTTTTTTGCAACCAGACGCTTTGACACTTAATCGATTATATTTGTATTGTATAAAGTTTTTGTAGTAATAATTGTGCCGTATAAAATGTTTGTCTTGAGACTCTGCTGCGTTTTCCTTCATGCTTGAAACTTGCTGCTTGTCACGTGACCGTCACCCGAGCATCATCAGGAAGTAAACATGGCGGTGTGCATAGCGGTGATCGCAAAAGAGGTATTTTACACTTAAATCTATGCAAAAGACCAACTGGGATGCGTAAATATGATCACTTGTACATTTTCCCAATGTATTTAGAGTTTAGTGAAAGTATTAGGCTATTGTTTTGTCTGTTTATGAGGCAACCAGGGCAATCTAACGAAATGAAGCTAGCAGCGTTAGCCTCTTTCTATTGAGGGATTGTGTGCGGCTGAAATATCTGTCTTGTCTTTCTCCAGAACTACCCGCTGTATATCCGAAGTGTTCCCACTCAAAATGAGCTGAAATTTCACTACACAGTCCACACGTCTCTGGATGTGGTGGAGGAAAAGATTTCAGCGGTGGGCAAATCTATTGGAGACCAGAGAGAGCTGTATCTCGGGCTGCTTTACCCAACTGAGGACTACAAAGTGTATCCTGTTTTACTCACAATTGCCCCTGTATCGGTGTACCCTACATAAAGGCACATAGTTTTAGTCTCCAGCACCCACAATAAAGCTAAAAAACCCTCGATGTTACACCTGTTGGGGGACCTTAAATTGCAGAAAGTCTGACAAAGTTGAATTTTGTGGGTTAGATTGAATTAAAAAAAAAATAATTGCAGTAAGATATTGAAATAGGTGCCAACATTACAACCCAGAATGCTTGTACACCCAAAATGTGATGAGAATAAGTGGGATGAGGGAAAGTGCGCTAAATGTGCAGGACGAGAGGAACGGGTGGGTATTTTGTACTAATGGTATCGGAAATTGTGTATGGTTTAAAAATGATGTTTGTAAAACTTCAACTGTAATAAGCTTGAAAAAAGTGCCACAACCTTCCTTGACAATTTAATTAGTTATGGTTATGTGACCAACTCTAAAGTAAAATTTGTTATTGTTGTGGATTCATCGAATACATCACTACGAGACAACGAAATTAGAAGTGTAAGTGAACTTGCTTAACATTGGAAATAAGAGATTAAAACATTTCACTTTACTTTTCAGATGTTTAGAAAGTTGCACAATTCTTTCACTGACGTCATGTGCAATCCTTTTCACAACCCCGGAGACCCGATTCAGTCCAAGTAAGATTTTATTTTTCTCATTAACACATTTTAAATCAAACTTGACACTAGTCATTTTTCAGGGCATTTGATGGCATCGTCTCTGGGATGATGGTTCAAACTGCTTGACCTTTGCAATCAGCATCTCCACTGTACATTATCCTTCCCCTTGAATGTTGAGTGGTATATGTAACAATTTGTAAATAAATTGCAAACTGGTAAAAAACACTGGAATATTTATTTACATACAAAGCCAAATCACTTCACAATAATTTAAAAAAAAAAAAGACACTTATGTAGATTGTCCATGCAATGCAAATATGCACAACAATCCTTTGAGATTTTTCAACTCATTGTAGACAAACCCTTGTCAGCCTTATTTAATTCCATCATTTGATCCGGGAGTTAATTTTAACGCTGGTGTGGATAGTGGTGTCCAGCTGATCCAGCTCCCAGTTCTTCCGATGGTGGTGTGATGAGGAGAAGACAAGGATAACGTTTGGGCACCTGTTCATGATAATCCATGTGTCCCCACTGCCTCTTGCCCACAGGAGGGCCTCCGTAGTACGGGTGTGGGTTTTGATGTTGTGGTCTGGTCGTCTGGTACCTGAACCTGCCCCGAGAGCTGCTGGGGTATCTGGGAGGCCGGAAACCTCGGGCCCTGCCTCTGGGTGGACCTCCACGGTGACCTCCTCGATCTGTGGTGCTGATGCCGGGCATGTTTGTCCTTTTGGGCAAAACCTGAAAATCCATTAAGTGTTTCAAGTAATGAAATGGATCGAAACATGCATGTTGCTAATACGTCTCAAATAGAGTTCATTTTAAAACAAAAAGCATTTTACCTTTAGAACTCGACCCCTAAACAAAGTCTCATGCAAGCCAATGGCACAATCCACAGACTCACGATCAGAAAACTCAATGTAAGCAAAGCTAAAGAGAAAAAGGGACAATTGTATAATGTATTTGGAACTTTATCAGTACATTTGTAGGTCCATACCCCTTTGGATGACCAGAAAATCTGTCACAAAGGATGGTCACTCTGTTCACTGGACCACAGCCATTGAAATGGATCTCCAACTCATCTGCTGTTGCCCCATAGTCCACCTGGCATTGGAATTTCAGGTTAAAAACAATTTTAATTTAAGTATATCAAACAGTAAATATTACATTTCCGACGTAGACAGATCGGTTGTCAGCATCCATTCTCTCCTCGGGTGTCATGTTGTAAAACGGTCCTGAGAAACAAATTAAATATTACAAATATTGCAGTAAGATGTGATTTGAATTCATCACTTGGCCCATACACATGTCCAAGCCCTTAAATAAACAAGACTTGACAAAAGAGAACGACAGAGGCAGAAAATGTCTGGAGGCAGAAAGGAGGACCCTTCTGGTTCTCGTCGGGCATTGATGAGGCACATGTGAATGCTGCTGCGGACACATTGAAGTGTCCCAGGTGTTCACCAGATGGAGGATGCATTGCCTCACCTGCCTGGAGGAGGCAAAGCTCCACACCTGCAGTTAAAAATTCAAAATATTTATCTTTGAAAAAAAAAAATATGAAAAACACAGAATAGCTCATTTAAGTTTATAATTGACATCACACTGGGAAATTACCCAAACACTGGGCAAACAAGTCCTGTCATTTAAAAAAAAAAAAAAAAAGACTTTATTTTGTTGAATTAATGTTAGATTTATTTGTGAATTAATGTTAGAGAGTCTAAAGTTGTTTGTGTGTAAATTACACAAACTTGGAATGGTGCATTTTTAGTGTGATGCACTCCTGACATTTCTACAGATTTTGCTAAGTTTTCTCCACAAATGCCAACTTGAATGGTGCAAATCTATAATTTTATATGCACTACAACTACAACTATGAATACACCAAATTAGAAAATTATAAAAACCTTTCATACGCACTTTAAGTATAAGTAAGCCAAGAGTAGCACAGACCTTTTGGCTCACTAAGCCGAGGGCTGCTAGTCAGGAGCTGCATGTCTATAGCATCACTCTGCTCATCCTCTCTGAGCCGCTCTGACTCTTCCTCCATCTCCAACTCATGTACCCTGGCCTTGATAGCTGCCAGCTCCTATGGAAACAAAATGTTTAAAAAAGTAATAAAACCGCCATTGAGTGCATTTGGTGGCAGACCCTACGCCAGAAAAAGCTATAAGTGCACATTTAAAAACAAAAAAGTGGGTAACAGTCAGAATATCCCTAGAGCTCCAGATCTGAAAGGCTAAACCTGTCATTTTCTCATGGACCAAACGCTGCTGTGGCAGTAATTTTAATGACTAACAACTTTAAGCATGTTCTGTCAAAAGTCTGCTTGTGTCAATTGTCTTTGTGCATTCGTGAGTGAGCAGATGTCCAAAATGTCTAATGTGCATTTCTGCCATATACGTCCATGACATGTTGTTTAATAGAGCAACATCCCAAGTAAAATAAAACGACAACACTGCCCCACATTTTGCCGGAAATGCGACATTACGCAGCAAGATGATTGGCGTCTTCTGCAGAATCATGACACTCAGCCCCTTTATCTCCCAAAACTGTAAAATAAAGGCATTAGCAATAAAAAGAGCCTACATGCATTATTTGCGCATCTCAAGCAATCAAGCATGCTCCTTCACCACAGGATTCAAAGCATTCAGAGAAAATTGCTTACAGGGTCCTCCGCGTAATGCTCCCGAAGGAATCGTCTCCCATGTAGTCTTGATCCATGTGGTTGTCCGCCATGTTCACTGCTCACCTGCCACTCTGCAAAGCTAACTGCAGTAGTTTGTCACACTGCAGCTCCCGCAGAAAAGAGACGCAGTGGACGCCGGACTGCAACACCTGACAGCGGCTAGTCAGCGCTGTAATAGAAATCACCTGTGTGACTGGGACGCATGACGCACGGAGCCGATGATGATTGGCGCAGAGCACGTGCTGGCACAAGCTCCCAGTGCCACGCCCATTCATAACTTTGCTTCAATGGAAACGTAGATCATAAGTTCTTATGAATGTGATGCTGATAAGTGATCTAATTATTGACTATTAGAAATAATTTCTGTCAGGACACAGGAACAAGTGTCATTCTTATTTTATATATATATATATTATATATATATATATATATATATATATAATATATATATATATATATATATATATATATATATATATTAATATAATAATTAATAATATTTATATATATATATATATATATATATACTGTAGCCTTTAAAAATATGTATTATGTTGTTTCCTTTTGTGCAAACCAAAAACAAAACAGGGCACTCATGAAACATGAAACCTTAAATCCCTGTATGAATAAACAAATATATTCATATAATTTTTCTCCTGTTGTGTGAAGCACTTTGAATTGCCTTGTATACGCTCTATTGCTCTACAAATAATTAATACATTAATACATACTTCTTCTAATAAATACTACTACTACTACTACTGCTACTACTACTACTACTACTACTCCTACTACTACCACCACTACTACTACTACTACTACTAACACTAATAATAATAACAATAATCATAATAATGATGATGATAATAATAATAATAATAATAATAATAATAATAGTAATAGTAATAATAATAAAAAACTACCCTAGTGTGTGTTATTATTATTATTATTACTTTGAACCCATTGGCCAACTAGAACGTTTGTGTTATTATTTAATGTCTGCAGATTCAGAGGCATGATTGAATGAGCTCCGCAACAAATACTTGATTTCATGTTTTAATTACACAGTTACATTGTTCAACACAGACAATAACCTGAATTAGAATGTTTTACAGCTTCACACATCCAACAGAGCGAACAGTTAAAGAGCAGTATAGCCACAGGGAGGAAAGCATGCAAGAAATAAATATAAATCAGAATTTAATTCATCTGGCACAGTTTACTTCATCTAAAAACAGCAACATGACCTTTTTGAGGAGGAAAATGAAAACTAAATGAGAAAAATTAAAGAGCCAACCTTTCCTAGAATGTGCTTTCCATATTATTGCACAATACAGTATGCTTCCCTACACAGAAACAATACCTTTTAATGTAAAGAAAAAAGGCCCATCTAGAGCAGGGGGTCCAAAACATTTTCACAGAAAAATTTGAAACATAAACGGAGCAGAGGGCTGCACACATTGAAGTGAATTGTTCAAAATGTTGCATTTGATGTAGTTTAATCTTTTGGGACATTAGGGCTGTATAACATCAAAATTGTGGTTATTTAGGTTATGATAGCAGAATCTTTCCAATTTTACTTTTGGGCCAACTTAGCAGGAAGCCTGAGGGCCATAAAAAATTGGTCTAGGAGGGCTAGTTTGGACACCCCTGGTCTAGAGCAATGACGTTTGAAGAAACCTTTTCCACTTTTCTCTTCAGTGTCAGTTTGACTAAAGGACTCTTCATTTCTGGAGCAGGATAAATAGCATTATGTGAAAATTATGTCTTTACTGTATTGTGTTTCAATAATCTTTATCCAATTCTGAAATCTCACATGTTCACTGACAGAGTCCTCCTGTGTTTGCCATTTTACAACATTTCTATAGCAACAATAAAGCATTACGAATTTTCTGAATAACAAAATATATGTTGAAGTAAAATCCACCAACCTGTTTTTGGGCTCAAAAAGCAAAACAAAAGTTGCACAAATGCTTTTGGTTGTATTTTGGTCATTGTTAGATATGTTGGGTTTGGTTTGTTTTATGTGAAGGCTTACGTGCAGACATGGAAAAACGCAATTTATTGAGTAGACCTTGTACCCATTTGAAGTAAATGTATTATGTATTGTATAACTTTGTCAACGATGTTTGATTAAAGCTTTTAAGGTTTCAAGTAGTTTGTTTTATTGATATAAATAAAAAAAATATTGCCATTCACAATTACAATCACACATCCACCATGCATTCGTAATATCTCTGCAAAGGCATTGTAACTGTAATCAGGCATTTGTAAAGAAGACGCTCACATTGTTTTAGCCAAGCACTATTCACTGTGTAGGAACAAAAGCTTTAATTTCTTAAGTAAGATCTCCACATGTAAAGATGCAGCCTATTCACTGCTATTCATTCATTTGTTATGTGTATTTCGGATGCTTTGGTTAACTGGCAAAGAGGAGAGCTCTAACGCCATTATTACTGGCAATAAACAGCACATCAAAGTATATGTAGCAATGGCAGGATAACTTTGGTTTGCGCGCTATTGGTTTTACTATAATAGCATGTTTTTGAAGAAATGGTTTGTACAGTAAAGTTATGGTGTGTACAGTATTGTGCAATTGCCTTGGGAAGTTTGATCAGTTATCTGGATACAAAACAAAATGAATAGTTCAAATGGATTTTTAAAGCACGACTACTTCCCAAAAACCTTTGCACATTACTACATGTAACCAGTCTGAAGTGGTAGTGTTACGCAAGGGCGTTATGCTAATAGTATATTATGAAAACTGCACTTTACTTGGGACAACTCCTTTCAACATTTTCATTTCGTATGAATCCATGTCTGCATTTCAGCCGTGCTTTACAAAAACCCAGGCCAATGTTTCCTGGTGGTTAGCTGTATGGTCACTGGAGGTAGCTGGTGCGTGAACTGAACAAGATCATGAATAGCGATCAGTGATGCCAATGCCAAGAAGTGAATGGCACAAATCTCTGCATGAATAGTTAATAACAGTACTTTTCCTGTTGTCTGCAATGCCAAAAGTTTATCGCTTTCCCTTGTTTGGTCCGTATTTTGCTACAGAATGGACTTAAATGGGTAACTATGAATCTGGGAAGGTTGTTAAACTCTATGTTAAAGAAACTTAAAATCAAAGCATTACATTAGATTGAGAATCAAATTAGCTTTAGCTTAACACTGGTATAATATTTCGGACTATATGAGACGCAATTCAGTTTTCCTTGCATCTTATTGGTTTGCATGTCGTGTTAAAATAAACCTATACACGAGAACAAAATCAGAGATTTAAATATCTTTTTTCGAATTAGTTTTTGATATGAACGTGGTGCTATATCATCAAAGTACAATTTGAATTTTCTCTTGATGAGGAAAGATTGACAGCACCTATTCTTGCTCTGTTTTCATCCTTGGAGCCATATTACCTCTGTTCCACACAATCCCTTCCACATTGGGTGATTTTTTTCAGTTGAGTTCAGTTGTGAAATGATAAAAGAAAATTTAAAAAAACAAATGTACTGTGAAAAAAAAAAATTATATTCTTGACTTTAATCCTTAAAGGTTTCTGTTATTTGGCAAACACATTTTTGGACCTCATTAAATACTATGTACATTCACATTAATTAAGTTACTGATGTTTTAAATATATTTATATGTATCTATATTATATGACACCCTATGGGCAGTTGTTGAGGTTCCATTCAGTAGCTGAATTCTCTTCATATTGCACCTCTGTCCTCTCACTGTCTTACAATGCGAGCAGTACAAAATATTCTACAAGTGGGCTTTCATTTCATCATTAATATAGATACAACAAATCAAACAATAAGTACAACGTGGGACAGTTTTTACCTTCAAAGAGCGTCCTAACTCTTGACTTCACTGCTCATTTTCAAACGGACAAGAATGAAATGAAACAAAAAAGTAGCTGAATAAAAACAAAGTCCATTTTTCAGAATATACACAATTGGGCAGCAAATGTGGACATCAGCGACAAGAGACATTATTGAAAAGTTGAAAAGAGGAACAATATCTACAAGCAAGTAAAAGTCTTGTGAGTTTCCCACTGCAATGTGAGGCAAAGTCCAAAGCAGGATTCAGGGAGTTTTGGGCGTCCATGTTTGTAGTCTTTAGGGAAGAGCGTCTAAGGAAGATTTGGGGCGAAGGGGAGGTAGAAAGAGGAGAACCAAGTCTACACCGCCATTCACTTCGATATGCTCTATTTGTCTCATGCTTTGGAAAAGGATGGTAAAGGTAACAGCTATTCCGTGTTGCATTGGAGCCTTTAAAAAACAACTTACAAACAATCTGCAACAATTATGCAAAGTTGAGATTTTTGGCAGCTCCGAAAATCCTTTGAGGCTGTCTTCCCTTTCTCCTTGTTTTGTCCAGTCTTAGTTACCATTTACCTAAATCACAAAGTGGCAGGGTTTTGTCTAATCCATGAAGTCTCTCTTGTAGTTCACAGCATAGTCCTTGTTCACAGTCTGGGCCATCATTGATTGACAGCTGTGGGTATCTGCAGCTAAATCTTCTCAAGAGTGGCTTTTTCTGCTGAGGAGGTGGTGTTGCTTTTGCGTTTGGTTTTGAGTGCTTCTCCTTTATCGCTTACTTACTCACTTTGGCAGTGTAATACAAAAGTTTGGATCAGGTTTATTATTTGTCATCTTTGAATTCATTTGGGTTCACAATGGTGAGAGAGGTGAGTCCGGTGTAGATTTCTTGGCTCGCTAGCAAGGTAGTTAGCAGTTTAAAATTTATTTGTTTCATATCATCGTCATCGTCATTATTCTTTACGTAGAATATTTGGACTTTTCATTTCCCTTAAAGCCAGAACGAACTAAATAAATACTAAGTTGTTTGTCTGAGGAATGAACAGCAAAACAGGTTTCCCTCTTTTTTAAAAGACAGAAACAAAATTATATCTTCTGTCTGTCGCTATTAAAGTAAATAGTTTCAATTAGTAGTGCACATCTCAAGGCTGGGTGTCATTCACTTAATATTCACTGAATTAAAGGGAAATCCTACCCAAGTGCTTCATTCTTTAATCACAGCTGCAGTTCAACAGCCCTTGTCTTCTGTCCTTATGTGGACATCATTCATCATTATAGGGCATCTTCAAGTTTTACTCATATTTTGGCTAACATAATTGATATGTTTCTGAAATTCAGAGGGATGGCATCAGCAGAAAGTGCAGGAAACAAAAGGACTCACTGAAACAGCGGGGAGCGTAGGTTGTGAATGGAGATTCCTCAGTTTGGTTTAGTGGAGGTGTGGGCAGCTGTTCATCAGTAAACAGGAGTCGTTTCAAGGTCGAGGTCAGCGAGAGAGTGGCGTCCAGAAGCAGGCGTGGCTGCGGGTCGTGGAGCGAGAGGCACTGCTGGCAACTGCTCTCCTTTGGGGCTGGGCAGAGACATCACACTGCGCTGCCTGCGCCTGCGTCATACTGCTCTGACTGCCGTGACAGGGGGCCGGGCGGGGTGCTCTCTGAGTGTGTGGGGGGAGCGCTGGAGGACGTGGAGGAGGCGCTGGCCAAGAGGGACACTACTTGCCCCCGCAGACCTGCAGGCCCTGGCGCAGCACACGTGGGTGGTGCTCTCCCAGTCTTCTGTGTTGGCAGAAAAGAGTCACAGTAGCGAGGCTGTGTTGCAGCCACTGCACGTCTCACTGGCTTTTCTCCCACAGTTCCAGCAGCTCTGATGAAACAGGAGAAGACGTATTAACAAAGCCTACTCTTCTGCACAAGGCATTCGTTTTGGAGTCTCTGAGCTAGGAAGAGCTTGTATGTGGTTGGTCCTGTAAGGATTTGTTATTAAGCCTGGGTCCAAGACCACTGATTTGGTGTTGCCAGCAGGTGGTGGTCAACTGCTCAGTAATAGTCTCAGTCTGGCCGTGTGCTCCAGCCATCTGCGTCTGTCTGCCATAATTTACCAAAGGCTGATTGCCTTTAATAATTGACAATACAGAGTGTCTCATACTGGAGCCAGCTGTGTCCTAAGACAAAACAGTCGTCAGGACTTCCACAGGCGACTATACTAATTGGGAGCAAGACAGAGGGGGAGAGTATGTTTTTGGGATGGATTTAGGCAAGAATAGGACTTGTGTGCTCACCTCACTGGAGTCCTCCCTGCTGGTGTGAACTGTTAGTGCGTCCTCTGAAGGCTGTCTCTTTGTCCTCGTCCAGGCTCTCTCTCATTTTAGAGCGCTCAGCAGAAATCTTCTCGTGAGCTTTCCTCTCAGCATCAGACACCGCCTTCTGCAGCTCTGACATGGCCTGACGCTTCAACCCTGCGTTCACCGTTCCTCTGAAAACAAGGGAGAAAAGATTTAAATTCAATACTCACTGACCAATTCCAGTCCTGATCTCCCCTTTTTTAGCCTCTGAACTACATTATGTTACAGCTTAGTTAGCAGATGCACATCATACAAAATTCAAAGCCTTGCTGCCAAAAATATGAACCTTCAATCATTAATTCCCACATGTTTGGTCATAAATAATTTCATCTGTCACAAGCAGATGTCTTCTCAAAGATTGTCTGTGATTTGGCTTTTGTGCCTTATTATTTGGGATTCCCTGCTCGTACTGCTGTCCTCTTGCTATTACACTTTAGAAATTAAAACATGTTCTGTAATAAAATTGTTACATTGTTTATTATTAAAGTGAAACTGAATTTGATACACATTTTATTAGAGTCCTTCTGTTTTTCTTCACAATAACTGAGAGAGGAAGGTGGTTTACAACAGGCAGGTTGTGTTGACTCCAGATGGTAGTTTAAAATAGAAACATCCCGCGTCCTTCTCAGTATGAGGCAAGAGTGATTATATTTGCCATCTTTCATTATTGGCCGCACAGTGAACAACAAATGTACACTACGTGATTTTACTACAGGAAACTTACTCCAGAGAAATAGGTTGCTAAATATAACACAGTTAATCAGTTCACACAAATGAAATGCTAGAATGATATTAGTTGCAGATAACCAGGGCAGTAATATTAAACATAATGATGAATAGTCTGCGGCTTTTTTCAACTCCACAATATAACACGTCAGTCATTGCAAACGTTTGCTGGATTGAGGAATTCATTTTTAATACTGTACAATGATTCTTTAAGGTTATAGGTAATGTTAAATGGAAGAACAACTTTAACCTACAGTAACTATTTCTCTACTGTGTCACAGAATAATTAAACTACTCACTCAAATAGACAACAAACTTCTTGCATTAAGTGCCAGTTTTACCTTTATCAGCCCTTTAATTTCTGTTTTTCTTTTTAGGCTGCAAACTCACCACTTTGCAAAACACTATCTGCATTATCCTGTGCTTCTCAATTATCTGGCCTATGCATACAACACAAAGATTAGTTTGCAATTTAATTAATTCTTATCAAGAAGACGGCATAGCAGATGCTGGGCAATTAGCACTTAATGGAAAACACAAGAAGCAAGCAAATATTAACATTTAATTCAACGAGGGATTTGGCAAGTCTCTGAGTGTTACTTCAGATGACTTCCACACCAAAAAAATCTCCATCATTTGACCTGATTCAGACCAATAGATTTGTGGTTTGCTTAATTGGAGGCAAAAGGTGTCTTCACAAGTCAAAGTGCACACATTTGTGTGTTCAGTTCACACACTATATAATGGAACATTATAAATTGTCTTATGACTATCCTGTAATAGCTTATCTAAGTCCTGGTTTAGTCCTTTTTGTTCTGGTTTAGTCATGTTTAAAATATGGCCAACACACACTTACATGATCCCTTTACCTATTTCATCTAATGCACTGCTTCATTAAAGTGTAATTACATTGTACATAGGGTTTGGGACAGGATTTGAGTTACAAGTTATTACAGTTTTTTACACAGTGCTATTATTATTATTATTTATTATTATTATTATTATTATTATTATTATTATTATTATCTATTATTATTATTATTATTATTATTCATTATTATTATTATTATTATTATATTATTCATTCTTATTATTATTATATTGTACTTAATGAATGAAGGTACAACATACACTAAGAACATTCCTCGCCTTTGGGGCCAGGACGCCCCTGAAAAAGAGATGCTAAATCTCAGTGGGACTTTTCTGGTTAAATAAAAGGGCTACAGTGTATAAAGTGTAGTATCAAATTAAGTCTTACACAACATTCAACATTATAATCCTACATGTTTAAGGGCTTGAGTGAGATGAATTACTCACCCTGCTTGTTTTGGAGGTGCTTTAGTGCTGGGGAGAGCGGGATGCTTGCGGTAGTAGTAGTAGTAGTACCTGTTTGAAAAACAACTGCAATTAAAAGAGCTTTTTGTGCAGGTGAAAATGCAGTACACAGTATTTTGCCGACAGCAGCAGCATCTTCCCGTCCGCAGGGTATTAGAGTATGACTGCTACATAATAGTGCTGGGACTGGGGTGGAACCAGGGCTGAGCCAGATGACTCCTGGGATGGGCTCGATCTAAAATGCAATATATACGAGAGGAGCCAGGCAACGCGCTCACCTGCGCCTCTCAGGCAATAAACAAGGGATAAAATGTTTCTATTATATGAATCTAAATTGTCTGTTTGAATTGTTTATAATGTCTAGAAAAAGTGCAGTCATAAGTCAAGAACTTTAGTGAATTTCTCCACTGTTATGTAACGATAAAACTTAATCTCACAGATATGTAGTCATTGAAACATCTATTACACATATTAGGAGGACAATGAGTGAAATACTATTTCAGTCAAATGTTATGACACACTTTCCCAATCATTGATCATAAAAAGCAAAACAGTGTACACAAGGGTTATGTAATGTAAGTTATAGTCATTATAGTTTTGTATATATACCTCAAATCAAATATTTCTGTCACAAATAAACTATTAGGCATTTGATCATTTGTTACTATCCAAGACAATAGAATCTATTGTTCCAGATAGACTTGTGCTGCGCTGCTGCGGCCTGCCCTTGGCCAGGTGACTGCATTTTCACTGCAGCTCTAACTGCAGTGGCCTTTCATAGCAGTGACAGATGGAGAGCGTTTAGCCTTAATGACACAGAGGACCTCCAATCCTCTGGCCTTATGGACCTATGGCTTGGAGACCTCTGTACTATCCCTCTTAGTTAGCCAGGGTGAGGAGTGAGGACCATGACAATCAATGATGGCAATAGTGTGTGGATGTCCAGTATCATAAAATACTACATTCAAAATGCATTAGTGCAATTCTTACCAGCTTTACGCCAGATTTCTTCAGGCAGGTATCCCGAGGGAGGCCTATGCAAGAAGTCTCTGTGGATCTCTGAAACATGCAGGAAAAAAAACACATTTAGGGTGTGTACAAAAACACCACATAAAATTTGGGATTCAACTGAACCCAAACTAAACATAGACAAGGCCAGGGCTACACCAGGACAAGAACAGAACCAAATCAAGTCTACATCAGAATTAAACAGGGCTCAAACTGGTAGTGTGTGAATGCACCTGTAATTCGCAAATATTCCATAATAGTTTACATGCTACTTTCTCCTATTTGTATAATTGTTAGGGATAGGACAAGATATCGTGCTACAAGATTGCCAAAAGATTATCCATGCATATAGAAACTAACCCTAAGCCAAAAAACAAGGTTAAGTTCTGATGGGTTACACCTCTTGAGAAGCTGTAGTTATAGTGACAGCAAAAACATAAAAAAGAATAAAACATTTTATGTCTCATCTCGTCCCTATATAACTACTAAGTGTCAACATTCGCTAATAAATTGTCCCAGTGCTGAAGACTGCTTTATAACAAATGTTGCCATCTTATATAATGAGATAAGGATATTTAGTGTTTATTATACACCATGATAGACTAATTTCAGGTCATTTAGTTGTTTCCTGTCACATCAATCGCTAATGAACATGATCCAGTGTGGGTGGAGAAATTACATTCAGTCAGTATAATTTCAAATCTGGTGAACCCCTACCTCGCTGTGTATGTGCTGCTTTGTGTCCGTCTACCTGTCTGTCTGCCTGTCTGCCTTTCAGCGGCCGAGTTGGTTCCTAGGGGCAGTGGCTCGCTGCTGCTAGTTGTGTTGGAGGAGTTGTGGTGAGGAGGAGGAAGAGGAGGAAGGCAGTGCGGTCCGTTACTCCCACCTTTTTTCATCTCCTCAACGTCACTGTATCGTCGGATCCAGTGGTTCATTTCCTCTCGGTCTGCCTCCTGGCATCGACGCAGCACCGTCAGCGAGCGCCGCGTCTTCTCAACCATGTCCATGATACAGTTCAAGAGCTACGAGAAGGCAGAAGTGAAGGGGAACACATTAGAACCTTATTCAAGAACATCAGGTACAGCAGGTAACAGTGGTCTTTATTACCGTATATATATTATCCGCTGTATAGGTACTATGTACAGTCAATGAGCTTCCACAGCCATAATTTGCACAAAAATATTTAGCCAGTCTTGGAACAACAAAAATGGAAACCGAGCATGTGATCTCTGTGCCTGAATACATTTTATTATAGCAACATTTTATATACAGCTTTTTGTAGGATTTTTGTTGCTTTGCCCTTGTCATTGTTGCTAAATATATAATTCGTCTTTGTTAGATTGCAGCAAAACAACACAAAACAGACATTTTCTGAAGACTCAAGCCTCAGTTGCAGGACAAAAGAGGATTACTCAAATTAATGATGAGGAAAAACTGTTAAAAGCTCATCAAAGTTGAGTTAGCATAATATGTCCCCTTTAATAAATATGCCTTTTGGTTTGATACATATTTAAATGCATTGTTAAATAAAAAACACCTTGTTGGGCAATAATAAACAACAAAATCAAGTATGCACATCTCTGATTCTGTGTGCTAATTCGAGGCTTGCATGCTTCTCACTAAATTTCAGCAGGAACAGCCTTACAACAATGGTAATGTAACAGCTGGCCTGCTGATGAAAAAGTTGATCCAATTCCTTCCACCACTCTGCTCTGTTCGCTGCCAACTCAACAGATTTCCTCTCTGTTTCAGTCTGTCGTAAACAGCGTCACAGTTTTTCACACTGCTCCCATCGCTGCCGGCTGTAAAATGGATTCACTGTCTTTAACATTCAATCCATATTCTTATTACAACACATCTTTATTCTGTGAGTCTCCGTCCCTTGACTATCTCACCCCTTCTGTCGCCCCGAGTTAGCTATATTTGTTTTGTTGAAGTGTTTCTAATTTGGAAGAGGTCCAAGCCTAGCCGGTTCCCTCCATGATTCCAGCTCTTTTCTCAGCTGCTATCCCCAGCTGGAGCTACTCTCGGCTGGGTCGCAGCTCTCCATCTGGCCCCCTGTTCCTGTGCGTCCATGTGCAGCGTATGTGTGCGTTAGTAAGTCTTGTCTACATGATGTTGTGGTGGAGTTGGGTGCCAGAAAGCCAGATAGAAAGGTGTCTGTGTTTTTTTGTCAATTTTTGTTCCCTAATGGGGGTCGGCTGTTTGTCCCCGGCTCCGTCAGCAAGGGCAGTGTCTTGTGTTATCTGCATGCCATCTTTAGCCCAGAACCACCCTCACCCACTGACCTTATTATAACGGAGTCCAACAGAGAACACAGTATGACTTACATTATCCAGGTGCTTCCACTCCTCTGCCCACTCTCTGTCTGTGAGCCGGTGGTCAATCACTTCCTCCTGGCGAGCTCCATGCACAGCTGCAATATAAAGACAAAGTATATATCTATGTTAGAGTCAGCACATGCACCATAAAGTTACACCTGTGTAGTATTTAAGTGTTTCAATATCATGCTCCTTGTCTCGATTGTGTTATTTTGGACCTTTTAACGAATACTACTACTATTGGAGTAAGTCAGATAATTGACCAAGCTACATAATGTGTTTTAAATTATTGACAAAAGATTCAATAACCATCATTACCTTCAACAATAATGTTTTTTTTTTCATTGCACATTACTTATAGTTTAACAAATGTGAGTTTATTAGCATAACTCATTAGATGGTATATACACTATAGACTGATTTGAAAGGGAATTCTAAATGTCATTCTACCCACAAACGAAGGCTTACAGCATTCAGCCTGGACCATAAGCCTATTCAAGTGGGACAGGTTGTCAAAGAAGTCATCTCTCTTTTTGGGAAAGTACTAGGACACGGCATATATGGTGGTCACAGTTGTAGCACATAGGCATGTATGGCTGTGGGCTTATTATAGGCACACTGCCATAAGGATTATCACACTGGACTGACAACTGGCCTTTGTTCTCCACATGCACCCTACTTACATACACTAGCCTTATACTTGACCCCTGTGATTACATGCGGTTTATATCCAGCCACGTGACCACTGTCAGCTGTTGTACCTGTCTGTCGGTGCCTGTCCCGCCCATCTCGGTGTTCGCTGTGTCTATAAGCGTCTCTGTACTGGTGTGCCAGGGCCATGTCCTCGAGCCGGTAGTGCTGGGGTCCCACTTGGGGGTTGGGCGGGTGAGGCAGTCCGTTGGGTGGGTGTGTGGAGAGGCCGTTGGGGGGTGCGTGGGCAGGGAGACCTGTGCTTGGGCTGAAGCGCTGGCTCGGGCTGATGGTGCATGGTCTCTTTGCCAGGTGCTCCGGATGGAGGTCTCTGTCTGAGCTGTCTTTGGTCCTACAAGGACAAATAACAAAGATTGGTTTCAGGGAGTGCTTCCTGCACATGAATTAATTCACATTTCACTACACAATGCTGAACAGTGGTTATGCTTACATGCACACTCACCATCTGATTATTATCTGATTTTTGGAATGATAAGAAAATTAAAATATGTTTAAAAAAAACAAAAATCTTAGATTTTGCAGATTACATGTAATTTAAATAATGTTAAAAGTGCAGAAATCAGAACATATTCAGAATTTGGCGTGCATGTAAACTATATTTTGCCTGTACTGCACAAAGTAAGCACAGATTTGACTGGACGTAAAAGATGAAAACTCAATAGACAACACTGTGCATTGTAATACATCGCATGTGTGCATCATTAGATAGTATTCTGTTCTGGATGTAAATTAAAAGGTTAATGAGTCTATTGCCTTGATGTTTGCAAACACAAAAGAACAACCTCTCCCTACTCGTTGTTCAGTTACAGTAAGACAAAGCCACTGCACATCTGTACACTCCATCAAAACAAAGCCTGCATCCGCTGTAGAGCATCTCTAATTTTTAATCTCAATCCCTGTACCCACTCTTAGATCTCTCTGTGTCCTGCTACACTCTTAAGCTTAAGGGGCATGGACTGAATACTGTGTGCTTGGCAGATGTTCAGTGGCGCTCATCTATTTGTGTGCCTTTAGTTTATGTGTACGTGAAGTTGTGTCTTTGCACCATCTGGACAGTTTAAATGGGAGTGTTGATATTAATCTGTTTAGCTGGATGGCAATAGACAGGCATCAAATCTTCCAGCGGATCAAATAAATGCAACATGTAGAGAGTGTGCGATAATGTGTGTGGTTATCCATGTGTATGTTGAGTACATTACCCTACACCGCCAGGCCTCTGGTACCTGGCAAATCGCAAGAACAGCTGGCTCTAGCCCAGTGGACCCCTCCCCCTTGTGCTAAATCCAAGCCCTCCCCAGCTGCTTGATGAAGCAGAGGTCGGGAGGCAGAGGTGTGCAGATTACAGTGGGATTGAGTGTTCACCCTCAACACAGCACCCACCATCTCGCACTGAGCTCAGGATGTGCTCAGTGTTAGGGTCAGCACATCACCATCTGGACACAGCCCTGACATATGGACAGCTGCTGGGAGACTGCAGGTCAGGCAGCCAGAGAGGAGGGAGGAGAGAGAGGGGTTGGATCGTCCAATGTGGAGAGCAGATACGCTGATGTACAAAAGGTGGATGCACTGTTTTATATATATAGATATAAATGTATATCTCAGGGGTGCACCAACAGATGCAGTGGAGCATGGCCTAAAATTTCATCCTGTTTTTGCAGATGTGTGACATGGAGAACATTACTTATTAGGGGTGGGCGATATTCACAAAAATGAATATCTCGATATTTTTTGGGAGAATGCTGATAACAATATTCAAAAAATACTGTGTCAATCTAATGGAAATGTGTTAAAATGTGTCTTTAAACATATTAGTTGAGGTTTAATTATCAGACTAATGTGAAAGGGCAGAAAATAAGTACTCTTATTTGAAAGTTTACAACATTACCTTTTTAATTTTAATTTTTAATTGGCTCATTACATGGCATTTATACTAAGGCTGTTGGCTATTACAAAAACAACATTCATAATATTATCTACATTTTGATATATTCCTTATTTTAATCAAATCTTAAAAACAAAGTAAGCAAGAGATTTGCTTAATGATTCACCTCAAAAGATATGGAATAAAAAAATGTGTGATATTTAAATGTTACCAAAGATTTTGCGACATATTTAGGCTGGTTAAATAACATTTGTTTGGGGTTGTGCTATGGACATCCAGTAAACCGCACTTGATTCCCTAATCACTTCTCCTCCCCTCTGCCTTTCTTTCCACACTGCCTCCTTCACAGGCAGCTGGCAGAAGGCAACCTGGCATTAGGACTGTCCAGACTTCCACCTCCCACAACACGGATTCATGGCCTCTCTGTTACTTGGCATTCATAAATAGGCAGTAATAAGTAATTCACGGCATATGTTTTTGTGTGAGTCGGTGAGTGTACCTGTCTGGGGTCCTTCTCTTGCCATGCTCATTCATCTCCAGCATGATCTCCGAGGAGTCCAGGGGCGAGCTGGCATTGGCGTCCAGGAGTAGCTGCTCGTGTTGGGCCAGATACTGAGCTGGAGTCTGCTTTGCCAGCCTCGCACAATGGAGCAACTCCCTCTGAAGCAAGGGTAGGTTTGCCTGAATTGAAACAAAGAAAGACATCCAATGAAATAACTAGCTGTGGAGGGGTATATAGATTTATTGAACAAGTGTAGATGTAGAAGAGTTAAGGAGACAGGAATTGGCCGAAAGCAGCTACAAAGGCACAACAAATAGGTCTGGTGATAGATGGGGAGGCAGAATGAGATAAGACAGGTGCTTTGACACACTGGTCTGCCATGTGTCGCTCTCTGTCTGGGATGAGCTGCTGGGCTGTGTTGCTGTATGTAACACTGCTGTCACGTAACTCTTTTGAGACCTGTCTGTTTGATAAAGCACAGTAATAGCCGCGATGTCCCAGATGTGGAGGATCAGTGCGTGCTGGGAGGTCGAACCCCCACCCAAACACACATACACTCCACTCAGACTGGACATTTACAAGCATATTCACTGGAGTTTGTTTTGTTTTCAGTATGACTTTATCAAAAAGTAAATAAAGAAATAGGTGGACTTTGCAATGGTTTTAAAAACATTTTAAAGTTTGAGTCTCCAGCTGTAGTATATCGCCCTTTTAAACTGAGTAGGATGAGCTGCAATCAATGAAACAAAAACATACTTTGTTTATATCTACAGTATCTTGTTCTAAGTAACACATAGTAATGAATGCATTAAAAAGTATGATTATGTATGTGTGTGGTCAAGTGTAGATTTGTGCGTATGTATGACAGTTCTGTAGACGTTTACCTTCAAGAAGGGAATGACAAAAGGCCTCAGAGGGAAATTTGTGGCCTCGTGAAGTTTAGAGTGAAACTCCTCAATTGTTAGGGATGAGTTCTGTCACAAAACAAGAAATTTGGTTTCATAAAATGCATCATGAAAGAAACATTTTCTCTTTCACAATGCAGCGGTCTCATAAATCAAAATAGACACTTACCACAAGCCCTAACACAAGACTGCGTACTCGCTCTCCTATCTCAGGTGATATATCGTTGCCGAACTGTTGTAGAGTGGTGAGGAAGCGTTTGAGTTTGCAGAGCTGCCGCGCTCCACAGGCCGGAGGCAGCTGCTGGTTTGAGAGAGACGCTGTGGACGACATGGCTGGACCGTTACTGAAGCCGTTTGGGGTGGACGGAGCACCATTCAGCGAGGTGGGAGAGTGACTGCTCCCGTTTAACACTGCAACAAGCAAATACACACTGTTAGCACCGACGTTAAAATGCATGGTTAAACTAACTAATTGTATCACTTAAGAATAATAACAGTAATACTAGTATCCAAATAAAAGTTGGAAATTGGATATTAGTTTTAAATATTCCTTACTTCTGTTTGCTAACCACAAACACATGATAATAAAAGAAATATAAAAGAATTAAAGGTAAAACTTTATAAAGAGCCTTATATACAAAGCACTTATAAAAGTTTATAAAAACATTCACTAATCATTGACAAAAATAAATTCATCATTAGCACATGTTTAATTAATCTTAATGCTTTTTTTAATCAATGATTAGTCAATGATTAATTCACATTTAAAAATGCTATGTTATAAAATTTGACTGAATTAGTTGCAAAAAGTTTGGTACATAACGGTTCAGTTTGTTATCAGTTTGTTACTGATTGATAGTGTAGTGTGTAAAGTAATAGTGATCAGAAACATTTAATTAATTGAAAGGCCCCCTTCAAAGTGCTGCACTGTACTCTATCTAATCTATATACCAGAATACCATTGACTTCATACTGTAAGTGGTATTCAGTGGCTGTATGACTGAAGGCTGTCACATCTTCAGCTGTCTCACAAGTGGTACTATCCGCCCTCCCTCCTCACGTCCCCCATGCCCTGTGGTATCTCCCTCTATCACTTTATTTCATGTTGCTGCTCACCCATGCTCCATCACTCACTAGTAGGACACAACTATAAGAGGAACTTGTTAAAGAGGTGCCAAAAATAGCCCTTTGGCCTGTGTTACTTTTATTCCAATAGCAGGTGTGCATCTAAATCTGGCTCAGCACATGTCCACCAGCTGAAAGTAGATTTGCAGCTTTGAGGTTCAGAATAGTCCGCGTTTTCTTACACATTTATAATCACTAGCATATTATTCTTAAGCCGTGCATAAACAAATAAATAAGGCTGACCAATTTTTGACCCAAGTGCAAGTAGGTTTCTGTTTTTAAAAGTTTAAGAAATAGCCTGTCAAAGACATTTTGTGTCACTCTGACATTTTGTATTGAATACAAATTTGAGTCGCTAATGCTAAAAAATGGTTTTCTTTGTGATTAAATGGATAGAGTTGCCTTTGTAAGAGAAGCTGGGGCCTGTAATAAAGTGACATGATTTCATTATACTAGCGTATGCAAGCACTTACACAGAGCATGGCATCCAGACTATAATTGTGCTCCCGCTGTAGCTTTTTTTCAGAATGCAGTCAACCACAATACGCCACTGTGGAGTGTAACACTATACTTTGTAATTGAAAAGAGAACTATAGTTTAGCAGTTTGAGACTGCTCTTGTGCTTGCGGTTCTTCTCTGTCATATTCTAATCTGAGGGCGCAGTGCCTGAACACATATGGGCTAACCCATGTGATCCCAACAGCACTTGTGTTCTGGTTTTAGATATGGAGAGGTGCAAGGAGAGAGCCTGGACTGCTGACCGCTCGCCACAACAGGTGAAACAACACGGCCTGTCATTGCTATATAGGGAAGAAAGTAGTCTATGCTCACACAACTCCTGCTCATCCACACCATACAACCAGCTGGTAAACAACACACATACACCAATGTCCTAACAATGGCACAGCCACAGTGTCCACACGCACTCTGTGACACTTGTTCAATCAGAAAAGATATTCAGAGCAGCAAAACACATTTGGACAGGACACTTAAGGAACACACCTGACACATATGGACATTTGTTCTTTGAAAACACAGAGAAATCTTTGGAATTTCCCTCCTTTTAGTCAAGCACCAAGGGGACAGTTGATCAAAGAGGAAGAGGCCCACTGTGGACAGATGCAGCGTTGATTTATGTTTGCTGTGTACGCAGAGTTTGTGATGCCACGTTTGGAAGGCAGCAAAATATGCCTGAGCTTGTCGAATAAATTAAGTATATCCTTTTAAAAGCAAGTGAATCACAATAAAGTTTACTGTGTGTTAATTTTGTTCATTTCTCAATTCAAGTTCAGACTTTTACATTATTAAACTATAGCACACCTCTTCTCACCCCTATAAAAGTATGTCCTGCGAAAAGCCATCTACATGCAATGTATGTTATATACATTATGCATATAATGTTAACGTGTGCATGGAGACAAACCATATAATTATAAATAATGTATATCATAGATAATTACTCATACTAAGTATAGGTGTAAATTGCAGGTTGCTCTTACTTGATTTACTTGTGGTGGGGGTGAATGAAGCGCTGCGGTTGGTTGCTTGGCTGACAGCCGGAGGTGGAGGAGGCATGGTAGGCGGGGTGGACCTGGGCTGGGTTTTCACATCTGCAGGTGAATCGGGCATTGTTCCAGCCTTCTGCACTCTGCTACCTGTGATATGGACAAAAATAACAGAGATCAGAGAAACACTTTCCAAACAGAAACAGCTAGTTCAAGTGAAAGCAGATTTTAAACCTGGCAGACATAGATCCTGTCCATAATCCTTCATACAAGAAGCAAAACAAATGGTAATAGGGAGTGGACATGAGCCCAAACTTGTATTGTGTCTTGTTGGAGATTCATGGCCTGGGAGAGCTACAGTAACACCTGCTCACTCGCTCAGCTGCTGCCTTCCCCCTCCCTCCTTCTCACCCTCGCTCTCTCCTTCACACACACACAACACTGCTCTCCACGCAGCTCTGACATCCCAATCAGAGCCCTTCTGCAGTAACCTCCACCAGCCCTCTGAAGCCTCCCAGATCCCATGCACACTGCACCTCCTCCTGTCCCCGCTTGTCCTCAGCTCCAGACAGTTTGACAGCCAGTGACAAGTGCAGCTGGATCTGCTGCTGTCCATCACGGTGGACTAGGGCCCCGTCCTGTCATCGTAGGCCCACTGTCTGTTCTGTGCCAGACGTTCACCAGCACCAAACAAGGCAAGACTCACAAATGAAGTTTGAAGACAGTCAGAGTAACAGCAAGAAAGTACCCCAGGAGAACATGCATTATCATTGTCCATCCATTAGTTTGAAGCGACAATACTTGTAATAGGGGTAAGGTTACTCAGTGGTACATATGCGCTGTGCTCTATATTGACAGTACATAAACAGCTGTGTTATTATTCAGAGTATGTGAGAGGTGAGTGTCTGCATGTTTACTGTCTCTCTGTCCATCTATGTGTCCCTGCAGCTGCTGGAACCAGATCTGTCTGTAATGTAAACCTGAGCTCTGAGGTGCGATGGCTTCTGCAGATTGTACTAAAATCGCTTTTGAATATGTACAGAGGGCATGAGTTTGCAAGTACAAGTCAGTATACTACTCTATATCAGTGTCAACTCTACATAAATAAAGACCAGAGCATTGAACCAGGAAGGGCATCTGGCATACAAAAGCATCAAGAAATGAATCTACAAATCATTAAAAAAGAGACCATCCTACCGAAAAACAACCTGATTAAGAATCAAGTTTTGACACAGAGGCAAAATATTCCTATAAAATTAACCATGTCCTGATAAACCTACAGCTCTCTTTATGTTAGAAACTCATATAGAAGTGTTTAACAGCTGCTGCAGTCTGTATTCAAAGTGCCTCTGCAATGAGCCCAGTGAGGGCCATTGACACAGTGATCCTGAAGAAGAAGACGGGCATGCCTCTGTTTGTCTCATGCCACAAGCTCGGAGCATAAACACTGGGTTGCAGATAAAGGCAAACGCTTGAGTTGGTATAAATAGAACTGAACCCTAAACACACAAACAAGCAAAGAGCAGGGGAGAATGGGTATAGACTGGTGGCCATAAACATCAGGAAGTCTCTGTTTCACGCAGCATGTAAAATAGGCCCTTAAATGCTCCAAATTATGTATCTAAAAGTAACTGCACTGGTATGTCTGCTATTGGTTTGAACTGGAACCACAGTGTCATCAGTCTATGGTTACTTAAGTGATGCTATAGGCAAAGGAGGAAAGATAGGCCTTCCCAGTCTGTCTGCTCCCATTGTAGGATTATGGACAGCTGTTTAATCTGACCAGCTACAGGGACAGGGCCCTACATACGCGCCATGGTGATTTCACTTTTAATACATTAGGAAGTCTACTAGGTCTGAAATCCCATCTGCAGCCATCTGTGCCACGGTCTGCGCTGAAGGACAAAATGCTCCTGCTCAAAGAGAGGTAAGAGAAGATCTGAGGTGAAGGTCTGAAATAGCAGCCAGGATTTATTTCTCAAACAAATAGATGGAAATCAGATGGAAACTTCTATTCTTTATTGTATGAAACAACCTCTACAAGCCCAATAATGTTTGTTTTTAGTTTCTTTTCAGCACATTTGGAGGTTATCTAGGTTTCTGGTGGGAACAACTTGAACAAGGAGCTTCATTAATCTACCCCTTATGTTCAGTCAATAAGCCAAAATAGTATTGAATAAATAATAATAATAATAATAATAATAATAATAATAATAATAATAATAATAATTAAAAAAGATAATATTATACATTATAGTTAGTGTAATTGTATAGGTGCTGTAACTTGTAGAAAGAACCGAAACCATGTATTTAATTTGAAAAATTTGAAAAAATCCTCGAGTTAGGTAATCCTGGCCAACCCTGGCTCAAAATCTGGAGATGGGTTGGTGCACTGCGGTCACCAACTCTTGACATGTTGTCCTAGTAGCATTGACAACTGGGTCAATTACAGAGGACAAATGTACCTATAAATTGTAACTTTTGACAATAGAAAAAAAAAATAGTAACAATCAGATACTGACACAAGATCAAATCACCAAGCCACAAACAGCATCCATCATCTCTGCTACAATCTGCCTGGCTCTCCGAACAGCTGTACGTCTGCACATTTGACGTAATCAGGACTAAAAGATTGCTCACCAAAGAAACTGTCTGCAGTCGGAGCTGTAAAAAATGTTTTTTCCCTGCACTCCCTTTGTGCCATGATGAAATGAGATGAAAAACAATTCACTGTGAGACAAGCCAGACCATAGATCTCAGGCTGTACAAGTTCACCCTACAATACAGCAGCAGGTTCAAAATATGTCTTATTAGAGGTGGAATATATACAAATATTGGAAATTTAGTAAATGTTGTTTTGAAGATATGCAAAATGTGTATATTGTTTGATAAAAAAAGACTGGTTAAAGTTTCACGTTGCATTTACATATCCTTGTGTCTTAGTGCTGCTATTGAGCTCTAAAATGCAGCTGCACCCATTCATACTCAAAAAACGTCTGTGGTCTGCATAATATTCTTTTTAATTTTGCATCAGATAAAGACAAGTGAACGGATAGCTGTTATAAAAGCATTTAAGTTTCATGTTGCGTTGGCATATCTCTGCATTGCATATGTATAGGCACTAAAATGCAGCTGCAACCTATTAGCATCACCTAACCGCTGTAGAATAGTCTCTTAAATCCCTGTTGCCTGTTCCCCGTCAGTAGTCCGCAGAGAGCCTCCACAGTGACCACAGTGCACTCCTCTGTCTCCAGCTCTCACATCCTCCCTCTCTCTCACTGTAATTCCCCCAGTCTCCAGGAATGCTGTTGTTTTTAATTTCTCCCAGCTGCTCTGGCTGGCTGCCCGGCCGCCTGCCTTCCCACATCTGTTCCCTATCAGGCCGCTGAGGAGTCCACACAAACAGCACCGGAGCCTCTGGCCCCAGCCCCCCCACCAGGACTTCATATCAAAACATGGGAATTGTAGCCCATGTGCAATGGACCTAAAACACAGGGCTGTACAACGCCTGTACAACCCCCTCTACTCTCTCACACCAGCCAACCAAATCCCATTAAAAGTCCCAGTTAGCAGCACCGGACCAATAACAAGCCTTGTGAACACCTAGGGCAATCTAAAATGAGCCCTCCTCTTTCAGTGTATTTTTATGTTATCAGTGGAAAATACAAGGCGCATCAGATGTAAGGCTGCGAGAGCGAGACGCCGCCTCAGCAGACACATCCCAGACTCCACTTCATCTTGAGCTGCTTTGGAGTTCAGAGGCTTACAGCTCGTACTAATGACAGAGCAGGAGTCAGACATGTGTAGAGCATCATGGACAAGCTAACAAAAAAGGCAGCTATGTTTTATTTGTGTATTATATAGGATGCATATACAAAGAGCTAAGATATTTTCCACATATTTCAGAACATTCTCCATATGAGAAATGCAGATTTGGCTGAACAAACAAGTGAGTGATCGACATTGGAAGACTATTTGAACAGACAACAACACAATTATATCTAAACTACAATAGTAGTATGGCACAATTTGTTGAAAAAAGTCCAGCGAGCCAGAGGGAGCTGAGGACAGACAGATTAAAGAGCGTTTATCCAAGGCCAGAGGTGCTAAGGGTAGAAGAGTTGTGTTTCTCTTTCTCTGAGCTGCAGGGATGCTGTCATACCGGGCTTATATCTGTGAAAGCTGTTATTGATGTAATTGTATTGAAGTTCTAGCGACCATCTGTTCTCCGTTGGGAGGGTCTGGCTCCTCTCGTCGGCAGTGAAGTGGTTATGTGCGGCGTATCACTGCTGTCGATGTGCTCGGACAGAAAAAACTTCCTTTTCAGATTTTCCCAACGGCTGCTAATAAAATCCAGATGCTAGACTAGAGCTGTTTTCTGCCTCTTCCTCTTTCTACTCCAGCTTCTCTCTCCCTCTCTCTCCTGCACCCTGTCCTGTCCACCTCTCGCCCCTCCTTCTCATTGCTAATCATTTATTTTCAGGCTTTCATCTACCTCTCCTTCCCTTCCCTTCACAGTCTATCCATCCTCGCCCAGCTCTTTCGCTCCAGCCACTAACCCAGAACCATTCCTAAATAAAGGAAAGTATTTGTGACATTCAGCTGAGGCAGGCGGTGCCAAGAACAACTCCCGGGACGGCAACACATCTGGACTGTGTTAGACCTGCAGTGGGTATGGGACCAGTGCTTCAGCACTAAATGGTTATAAACATATGAATACATCACATATACAGCGCCTTAATGTCTGCTTTATAGCAACATTCACACAATATTGTCTTTTCCATTAATAACACCAGTCTCCATGTATTGACACAGTTTTCTACGCCAAACCTCCAACCGTACATGTTACAAATGCTGTTTAGTTGCATGTCTAATCTGAAGTGCAATACAGTGCATGGGTATGGCGCCTGTGTGTGTGGCTCTAGGGTCTCTGTGTGAGAGGAGTTGAACACCTGAACATCAATAACTGTCATGCGGGCCACCTGGGACCCCACAGCCAGCCTGCTCCATGGGCACACAGCCATCACCAGCACAGCTGCCACTGAGAGAGAGGGGTACAGGGGAGGGAGGAGGAGACGAGAAGGAGACGAGCAAGGCAGCTAGAGAAAGAAGTGACTTGTACATCTGGGAACAGGCAGCGAGACACAAAGAAACACTGTACCACTCACTTTGTTTCCTCTTAAACATGTTTTGATATATCCTATGTGATGCTAAAGAGTGACAATTTTCAAAATCATTTCCCTTTTGAATGCTGTATTTGATGACAATATCCCATGGTAATATTGAGAGTTAGAGAAAGTATCTAATGTATCTAAGAATTGGATCTATGAAAAATTGCATTGCATCCATGACTTGGTATTTATGAAAGCAATTGGAAAATTGTGTTACATAAACCTTCTCTGACACATATTTAGTTGATTCACTCTCAATAACAAAACACTTGTAAACTCAAAGCGTTCACTTTGAATAAATGCTTTGAACGTTCCTCCTCCTCAGATTAGATATCATATTTATGTGCACTCGCTGGCATGAATGTGCTGATGTGAACACCTGCAGCCTCACCCAGTACCAATTAGCTCATCAGGCTTTTAATTACCCTGTTAATTGCATACAGGCGGCATGAAGGGCAGCCTGGGAATAGGGCAAGGGGAGCCTCCTGAGGACCCAGCCTGACAAGCCTGACAAACAGAGAGAAGCAACCACAACACCATCACTCTGGAGACCGTGAGCGGAGGAAATCTTTGTGAACAATAGTCTATATTTCAGCTTGCTTGGCCAGCCAACCATATGCTTTAACAATACTTTACAAAAACGCGAAGTTTGGAATGTATCCTATTCGTACGATTTCCGATAGGCGTGACGGATATGCAGATTAATCAATCAGAGAAATGCATGGTCCATTAGTCTCAAAACAAACATTGCATCTTACGAGCAGAAAAATAAAAGATAAAAGTGAGGAGGACATAAACACGCGGATTGAAACATAATAAGTTATTTAGTTTGTTTCCCGACTGAGACACAGGCTACAAATAAGCTGTGATTGGAATGTGCCAAATTTGAACGGTTGTCTACTGTGCTCTAAATTGCTCCAGCATTCAAACACAAAGTACATTATCCGAACACTATGATGAGAGTGGTTGTTAAGGTTAAGAATTACAACACTGCAGAAAGAGAAGCATATGTACATCTGCTACATCTCTCAGTTCATATTAGTCGCAGACAGGGAGCTGGTGTAGCTTCAGGTCCATATTAGAGGCAGAGCGTGGGAATGTCCCACTGTAAGTTTGTGGCATGTATTGTATTTGTGGGAGAGTTAGTCTCCATGAGTGACCTGTCTGCCAAAGAGCTCGGCCATAACACAAACATCCTTTAACTGGACACACACAGGCAGAAAGACCAGCAGATATGGGAATACACAGTCGATTTCCATTTGTTTTAGCCCTGTCCTATACACATGTACTAGATATGCCTGTCTTCTCAGAAGGAGCAGATGTCCTTTACACTTGTACTAGATATGCCTGTCCTCTCAGAAGGAGCAGATGTCCTTTACACTTGTACTAGATATGCCAGTCCTCTCAGATGGAGCAGATGTCCTCGGCTGTGTCTCCGCAGGACAGTGTGTGAGGAGGTGTATCCAGGAAACAGTGGCCAGGCTCACTTCCTGTGTGACAGGTGCGCGTCGGAGGCCTGACAGCTGCTGTCCTGCTCTTGCTCCCGCTGTATTCATCTCTCCTGTTTCTCCCTCTGCAGCCAGCTGCAGCACAGCTCTGTTTGCTCTTACGTCACTGCCTCTGCCTACTGATTTATGGAGGACAAAAGACTTGGATCTGACCCTGGCAACATTGAGACATATGCGACCACACAACAGCAAATGAAGCATCACAACACTTTCTCTGCAGAAAGCCCAATTCAAAGCATATGCGAACATAACATAAGTGTGAATTATTCTCCCTCTCTAAAGCTGTGAGAGCTGTAAAAATGAACACGGAGCTGTCACTGAGATGGGAAAACAAACAGCAGATTAGTCACTCTGCCGCTCCATGTCATGTATTTCATTTGATTCACTGTTAAACGTCTCTTCTGTCACTATGAGCTGTCAGCACCGACACAAGTGCCTAGCCTGAACTGCTCCCAGTCTGCCAGTCTTCTCATAGCTCTTCATTTGGCCCGCAGGCACGGCAACAATAGCTCCTGACATTAGCCAGGCATGGGCAGGGTGTTGTGTGTTATCCTGTAGGACTCTCACACAGCGGACCAGTGGGAAAGCAACACACAAGGAGGAGGGGGAACATTCATGTGACAGGTTCAAGAGAAGCTCTGACAGTTTCTCCATTTAGCCTACAGCCTGCTCATGCTGGAGGCTGCCGAAATAAATACCAGTTACTCCTCTGGGATACGAGCCGACTACGGGACGCCGGCACAAAAACAGAGCAGCCAGTCAACTACGAGGAGTGACAACAGTGCCAATAACTGTGGGAGCTGGTGGCAAATTGACATGACCCACTGACTGGCAGGGAATAACTGAAAGAGTCAAATGAAGCTTCCACATAATAAACTTTGTACTTTCAAGTCTTTATATAAAAGCTGGTGATTTTCCCATAAACCATGTACAGTATAGCTCATTGAAGGAATGTCCTGCCTTTAGTAAAAAGCTTGTGTAAAGTGCATTGTGAAAAGTAATATGTCATATATAGGTTTCAAAATCTTCGAGCATTGTTAAATTTGCAAAAGTCTTAAGTCCTAAGTATATTCTTTACCAGTGGCCGTAAAGCACTCAGAACCCAGCAATCTCCTCTGTAATAACCACAAATGTCAGAGCTTATTACTTAAAGAGGTCTCTCTGAAGTGTGCATTAGAGCCTGAGTGTGCATAATCCCCACCTTCCCAAAGCCCACGGTGCTTTTTAGTGTAATACCCCGCACCTCAAAGTGACCACTGCTCTGCGGACATGTCGAGAAATCTTGGACTGGGACGATAAAATGTGCTTTTCACTGCCCAAATGAGCACTTTAGACATCTCTTTGAGCTTGTCTAACTGTATGTATGTATGTGCGTGTTGCGTGTGCGTAGAGGAAGGAAGGCTGGTGCCGAGATTAAGGTCTGTACAACTAACTGGTAACACAACAGCAGCTTCCCATTTGAAGAGACGGAACCATCTGTGTGTGGCATGGGATCTGTTTCCAGGAGATAACAGCTTTTTTAATTTCACAAATACTGTACAGAGACGGAGCAGAAAGAGAGAGAGAGAGAGAGTGAGAGAGAGAGAGAGAGAGAGAGAGAGAGAGAGAGAGAGAGAGAGAGAGAGAGAGAGAGACCTTCCTTCCTTCCAATCTTTGCTTCCTTGCGTTTTCTCACAGACGTCCAGAGACTTTGGAGACAGGGCCTTAATAACTTCAGTGTGTGCTCCTTTGTGCTTGTTTACCCGCTGCCTCTGATAAAGACCCTGTGTGTGGACCTAAAGGAAAGGGAGGGATTCATTATATCAGGTAGCAGTTGCGATATCAACTTCCCATTTATACTGTCTTTGCGCGGTGGTTTGATTAAAACAGGGCTTGGTGCTACTGTAGATTAGCCCAGCTGTTTCCTGTGTCTGTCTCTGATCTGGAGACGCTTCCTACTGGGGATGTTTCACATGAAGCACGGGGCAGTAGGTGCAGAGGGAGAGAGCGGACGGAACAATGGAGAGAAGAGAGGTCAGAAGAGGAGCAAAGGTCAACAAATGGGTGAGGAAGTGAAAAGTAGGAAGTAGAGCAGGAGGTGACATTGGCACAAGACAAGGAAGGGAGGAGGAGGAAGTTTGGCTGAAACTACAGACTATAAATGTAAAAAAATATAAATATGTCATATTAAGCAAGATGGAAATGGGTGGTCATCAATGTCATCTAGGTGAGGAAAAAAGAGCTCTTCTGTCAGGATTAAAAGTAACAATATTATGTTTTATCTTGTTGTAGTGTCATCATATCTGCCATCTAGGTGGGCAATATATTGAAATTGAGATAATGTTATGATTGTTGCATAGAAGATAGGCCAAATTTGAATATTGCGTATATTGTTTATAGTGAAAAATACTTCGAGCTGATGATGAATGAATGTTGCAAAAACAGTGGTGATATTGCTGCAGATTTGTAATGCGTTTTAAGACATTTAAAAAAAACATTTGTGTTGGATTGACATAATATCGTCTTATTATCGTCATTGAGATACTCTTAGAAATATCTCCCATCTCAACTATTCTGACAACATTTGCATCTTGGTGGCATGTCAACATACAAGAACTGCAGCGGTCTGCCTTTTGAAACACAATGTAAAACAACGCAATGCGATGCAAGAGGGATGTAGCCTAACTCGTGCTTTGATAATGCTTAATTGTTTTGTGCTACTTTTCAACATTCCATGCTGAGTCGAACAACTAGGCCACTTGAATGTTACTGGATGACTTAAGAGTCCTTCTGAGCATGCTGTTGTGATTAAAGGCAGTACGAGTTTGATTTTCTCACACACATTTGAGGTTTTGGTTTGTACCTCCGCCCAACACTCGGCTCCCACACAGTGGCGTCAGCAGGCCAGTCCAATGCTCCGAGTCTGTTCCTCATTCCATCAGATGTTGGGAAGCTGTTCTCCTCTCTGGCATTCCCCATATCCCCCGAGAGGCCGGCCAGCCTTGTCACACTAATGTCAAACACATGTGGAACAGACTTAAAGGCAACAAGGACCAGAGCCACAGAGTAGGAGGCAGCTGGAACTACACCGGGGCTGCACCAGATACAGGACTCTATTCACAGTGCCATAGGTTAGCAATCTTTGACTAAACTACCAATTCAAATTATGTGCTGTGCTGCTTGGGATTACAAAAAATGAACTAATGTTTTCTTGTCATAACCTGATTATAAGATGGTTTCACATATCACCAAGTGCGTTTATCTAGACTGACTGTCCTTTCTATCTCTGATCACATGTCATTTGGTGTCAGTCAATCAAATTCAGATGAACAAAACAACCCTCAACCAATTCATTATACATAATTTTTCCAAGTAATTTTATTTTACTTATTTGCTGCAACCTGCAGATCCTCCAACCTTCTCCACTACAGTAGCAGAACTATCAGCCCAGCCATCTTCCATTGTCTTCTTTACATTATCACCAGTGTCTTGTCTATGAGATACATTCACTAAAGATAAGACAAAATCGCATGCCATAAGATCTATCACGATAATATTGTCACAAGGTGCACACATTTGGAGCAATTTTTAGACCAAAAACAGGTTTACGCTGGTGAGTTACACCTCTTGAGGAGCTGTAATGCCAAAAAGCAGTGTTAAAACGACAACTAATCAAGAGTCAAAATTGTGAACTAAATCACACAATTTATTTACGAAGATGTTTGTCACAATCTTGTCTTGTCTCGCTCGCCTTCTCGTGGGAATTGTGTCTCCTCCCACCCCTAACCTTCACCATCAAATCTACTCCGTCACATTGCTAACATCTCTGGTTATATGCACCGATTTACATATCTACTAGTAAGTATAACACAATTTTTTCTGTTCGTTTTCATCTTTCTTTGTTAAAATCCTCACCACTGGCTGATTGACAACATACAATCATAGAAACATGCAAAACCTGCCCAATACAGACATAACAATATGCAAACAGCTCCCTGGACGTATGCAGGCAGCCTGTGTTGACCGCCCAGGTGTTTGTGTGTGTGTCTTATGCTGACCACCTGACCGCGCTCGCTGTGCCGCTGCAGCTCCCGCCCACCACAAGGCCATCTGCTTCCCTCATTAATTAGGAGACAGCCGCTTTCACCTGCACGGCCCGCATTTAGATCACAATAATTACCACACAGACACACCGGGTGCACTCAACAGGCCCACACACTTATACAAGCAACTCATGTACTCATTCTCCACTGGAACATATAGGAAATGCAAGAACTTTTGTTTGATATTCTACAGTTGAACTTTTAAAGGCAAAGAGGAAGTACAGATATAATAATCATTTGATGTGTGGTTGATAAACATTAGCTGCAAAAATCTGATGATGTTGCGTACTTACATAAGGATATGGGCCAGAAAAAATTAAATATTATGTGAAATGTACACAACAAAATACATCCTTTGTGCTTTCTCTTTGCTCCATTGAGCACTAGAAAACTATATAGTTTTGAATCACACACAATATACTTTAAGAAAGTCACAAATCAAGTTTGTTTCCAATCTATACAAATATTTGAAAGAAATCTGATAATTATGATCATTTTTAAAGGGAAGTTCAAAAATTGCAGTCAATAGAAAGTCGTGCAGAAAATCATATTTACATATCTATTGCTGGTTCAGACTGCAAATATTTGAAGGCAAAACACATGTTTGTGCATATTGTATGTAGCATGCGTGCACCTGTGCTGGATGTGGATTGAATAAACACTTCACTCGCTGGAGTCATAATGAATGGGCTGCCTTTTAAGATAGCTACTTAATGATGAAGTGGGGACATCTGCTTGTGTGGGCCAATCTGAGCTGCTCCATGCCTATTGGGAAGCACATAGTCTGTATAAAGAGATGCTGGCTCTCTGTGATGGAGGCTGGTATAATGTGCGGTGGGGTGTCTGCACTGCGGTTTCACCCCTGCAACCTCTTATCCTTTGTTGGAGACTATTATGCGCTGTTCAATTATTCAGATGATATTTACCAGGGCCAATTATACTGGACCACGTCCTGTAGAGAAAATGGCCTGAGTGTTTCACCGGGCGCAGGCAGGAGAGTGCTCTGATCAGGACCTTTTGGCTTGTTCCTTCACAGGGAGTGTCCCCACAGCCAGAGACCAGGCACAAAATGATATATTATTATAATCTGTGTATTTCTAATATAATTCAATGGTAGATTATTCCAGAGAAGTTGCCATGGCACTTACTAAACACTTAAAAAATAAAAATCTCTATACTTGCTATTCTCAATCTCTAAGAAAAATGTTTCAAAAACATTATATATACATTATATATACACGTACACATACATTATTTATATATATATGTGTGTGTCTGTGTGTACGTGTGTGTGTGCATATATATATATATATATATATATATATATATATATATATATATATATACACACACACACACACACACACACACACACATACATACACTTGCACACAAGTCTGCTCCGACCAGGTGGAGCTCTGGTTCACACTTGCACAAGATTTAGTGTCATCGTTTTGTCTAAACACAACTTTGATCATTAGGGGCCAGTCTCTCTCACAAAAACAATGTCAACAAGCATAGAAAAAATAACTATATTGTCATGGAGTCTATGCAGGATTGCCCACTTACTCACTTAAATTACGAGAAAAGCCATACAGTAGGCTACAATGTGTAAATATTATGAAAATGCAAAACTTATTTCCATTGTATTGAGGGATGTTGTTGATATAAAGGAGTTCAAGGCAGACCATGGCTCGATTGCCACACAAAGAGGTTGAATGTACCATAATTTAAAATGAATTACAAAAGCCTTGTGTAGCCTACATTAGAGAGACTGAATAAACTTAGTTATGTTATTTATTAGTCATCCTGTGATCTAACCACATATGCCTACAGTGTAAATTGATTATTAACTTTTTTGTTAACATTTATTTATTTCAGTAATTATTTTTCTATAAGGTGATGGTTAGTCGTTTTTAAATCGAAGAGCCTATATTTTGTAGCCTGTTTAATATGAGGACAACTGAATAATTCTGATTTCATTACAAGTCTTAAGGTTTAAGGCGTTGTATAAAAATTCAAGGATTTCACAAAGTTGACTTTGTTTTAAATATTAGGGATTTATAGGTGACTTGACAGGTTACCGGTCTCTATGAGTGCATTTCATCATTTAATTAAGTTAACAGCTATTTCACAAGCAGACTTGTACTCACTTGGTGAAGGTCGAGGTCAGGCTGAGGTAACAGTAGCGGTGGTAATCCACACCGGAGTTTGTAAAAACGGAATCTCAAACCGTCTCGATGCGCATTTTTGGAAAGATAAAGCCTTTTATATAGTGCTGAATATTACAGACCTACTTATTTTGAAAGGAGACACAGGTTGAAGCCACGGTCAGAAATTGTTCCTTTGGGGGTTTTCAGGTTTCCAAGTTTAATAAATTATGAGGTATTTCTCTCTTCTTCGTTGACTGAAAGTGAGGGGAATAAAGTGGACAATTCAAAGCCCCAGCTCCTGGGTCCTTCTATGGTGTCTTTGGTTTGCAGTCTGTCTTTTCAGCTTCTTCTTTTGTCTTTGCGAAAAATCACAACTTTCTCCGTGCATGTAAATCCTCTCTCTTGATTGAAACCATCCCAGGCACAACTCTCAGTGTCCTTTCTCACAAGTGTCTTTTAGTCTTTGTCAAGATAAATCAACAAATCCTCGTGTCCGAGTCCAGCGATAAAGAAGTGGCTCCACCTGGTTGCGTCTGTTAATCCTTCTACAACTTCAAACCGTAACACGCGTTTTGACAGTTTCGCCACAGTCCCACGTGTTGGAAAGTGGTCCATAAACATCCAAAGTGTCTTGTTCTTCTGTTGTTGTGTTACGTCTTCAAGACCTATCTTCTTGTGCGCTCACACAGACGCGCGGCGCGCAGCAGAGCGCTGCGTAATTTTAAAGACGAGTTCACTTCTCCAGGACAAAACCACGCACACATGCACACAAGTCGAACCGTCCGATCAGCTGATGTATTTTTAGCTTTTTGGTACAGTTGTTTAGTCTTGAGTGATGAGCGGAGCTGGCGGGCCCACTGCGCGCTCTAACCGCAGCTCTCTCCTCCTCCTCCTCGCTCTCTGTCCTCGCTGTAGCCTTCTGTCTACGTTTAAACACCATCTGGAGACTCTCTCTCCCCCTCCCTAGCTCTGCTGCTCTCTCTCCTCTTCCTCTCTTTAGATACCACTACGAGAGTACCAGCTGCGGACACTAAAGCACAAATACAATAAAACAACACAAGTCATTTTAACAGATAGTAACATATAGCCATTATTAGTTGCACAATCAGAACTTTAAGTTCCCATAACGCATAGCCCTATGCAATATCACAGAAACATGGGCCTATCAAAAACATTGAAAAAGAAGTTAGAATTCAAAATTTAAAGAGTTAAATTTGACATGACCCACTTTGTTTAATTTGTCCTGCATAGGTCACTGACTGTTCAAGTGCGGTTTGTAGGTGAGTGCATTTGTTTGACATTCCCATTTACTGCCCGTGGGCGGCGCTGTTTCCTAGTTCCAACAAGCCATACAGACTTGGGAGAGGGAGGATCCGTTTCTGCGATCAAAACGTAAAGGCTCATTGATGACAATTCAATATATATATATATAAAATATATATATATTTTATATATATATATATATATAAAAAATTAAACTAAAGCACTTCCCTTTCTTTTATTTATTTTTTTCTTTTCAGATTGCCTAAAAACAATTTACATATGTGTCACTTAGGGAGCATTAGGCAAGGCAAGGCGAGGCAAGTTTATTTGTAGAGCACAATTCGTACACAAGGCAATTCAAAGTGCTTCACACAACAGGAAAAAATGCATTAAAATCACAAAGACATGGATTAGCATTATAACTTTTACTATTAGTTATCCACCTATATGCCTCTTCATGCTCATACTTAACTTTCTGACCCATATGTTGACAGCCTTCCAAACACTGCTATTGATGTACATTATTATATCTCATTAAATATTATATTGCCGTCATTCGTGGCTGAAGTAGTGCAAGTTGACTCCTGACTGAGCTCAACACGCCTTGCTTTCATAACTCTACATCAGCTTATTGCATCCATGCATTGTTGTATTTCTATATTGCAGTTTTCCCAGCCACCAGAATTATGTTCCAATTTAATCCATTTATGTTGTCCAAGGCAGGGGTTTTGAGGCCCAAATACATTGTTCTGAAATTGAGTGGGATAGTGGTGTCAAAAACAGTTTGCAGTGCCTTGTTAATTTTTTTCCAATATTTTGTGCAACAGGACAGTCCGAGAACACATGATAATTATGTGCCTCCTGGCAACCACAGTTTCTTCAACATTCAGCCCCTCCCTGTGAAAAATGAGCAATTTGACATGGTGTTATAAAAAACAAGTCTATTCTTTTAACAGAATTCTTTCCAAACATGTGACTTTGTGGTCCTCCTTTGTGAAATATATACATTTGCATATTCCTTTTCCTTCAAAACAAAAGTAACCTCTTTTTCCCATTTAGTTTTAATGTATTTAGTAGAGTGGCTGTCCAGGTCATGAATGCATTTATTTTTTAGTTTAGCTATGATTCCCATTGTAAGTTCTGATGTATATGCTGCAATAAATATTTCAGTCAGACGGTTATAATAGTTGTTGCTTTGTTTATACCTTGATTATAATAACTTCTTATTTGTAAATACCTATAAAAGTCTTGTTTCTCCAAGCCAAAGGATTCCCTCAACATGTCAAAGCTTTTACAATCTGATTAAACTTACTATTATTATTATTAGTGTTATTATTATTATTATTATTATTATTATTATTATTATTATTATTATTATTATTATTATTATTATTATTATTATTATTATTATAAACGTATTAGCACAAATAGCGATTTGTCCTAATAACTTGAACTCTTTTTAAAGAGTTAAAAAGATCTTTGACTGGCACTCATTTCCCTTTGCTCAGTGTCTTGATTATTGTGATTCATTGTTGCAGCCATACTCCACAGTATGACAGTAACTTATTTATTTTGCATGCATTAAAATTCCTTCCCTGGAGTGTGTGGAACATTACAGGTAAAGCAAGAACTGAAAAACATGGATTTCAACTCCATTTGGTAGTTCTACTGTCGTTTTAGTTAAAGGCCTTGAGAGACTAGCGACTAAACCAAAACCAAGTCTACACCAGGACTTAACCAGAACAGTAAATGCACCCTAAATCTGTTCAGGACTTGGTTGGAACAGCAGAGGAATTAATAATATTTATTATTTACCTTTTCCCAAATGTAAAATGTACATTTAACTCTTGTTGTTGTGCAAAACTCTTTCTGAAGTTCGTATGGATATATCATGAGTAGCTTATTGTTTACCCTGCAGGAAAAAGTTTTAAGAGCCTCCACAACACTTTTTCTGCTTGTTGATTACTTTCTTTTTCTTGCCACAGAATGCAAAAATATTGAAAAGAAAAATAAGGTACGTGTTTGTGTGGCCTTGAGTGACAGAGGTTGGCGATGGGGGTTGCATCTGAAGAAAAGGATTGGCGTCAAGGTGACAGCTTGGAGATTGACAGGATGCTATTCTCCTCGGGAGCAGCGTCAGTCAACCTGTCAGCCCCTCTGTACGTTCCCGTCTCAGTCCTCTTAATTTGGCCTTTTGTTGAGCGGTCACTGGGTTAGCTGCAACACTCCATGTGGCCGGTTTGATAAACTTCACAAAGAAAGGCGCGGGGTGGGATGAACTCTTTGCACTATAATACGCCAATTTGAAGCCCCTTTGATGCCATTAATGACGAAAACGGCTTTGTCTCTAACGTTGTCAGTCCACACTCCCTCACCTTATTCTGGACTCTATTATGTTGCTGCTATCTCCTGAATGCCTGTGTGCAAGTTACAAGGCCCAGGTCTGGCCATTGTGTCTGTATGGAAATTTCTCTGCGTGTCAGTAGGGTTAAAGGGAGAAAAAAATGAGAACTTGCAGCATTTCCACACACATTGTAAATCCTTTCCTATAGTGGTAGTCACAGGCTGGTGTGTTGAGAGGAGATAAGGCCCTAGGCTGACTGAAAAGAAACCCATTGTATTACCAAGCTCTTCTCTCCTCTCCTGTCTTATACAACGGCCCTGCTTGTATGGGCTGCCATTTAAGACATTGATGTTGGCCACAGCTCAGTGAAAAAGGAAAGAACTACATCTGACTTGATTAAAGGAGACACAAGACTAATGCTGAGTAGCTGTTAGCAATCATTTTGGAGAGGCAGCCCTGGCAGCAATTGTTACATGATATTTCTCATGAAATCATCTTTCACTATAGTTCTCGGAAGCAAGTCTTTTTACTTTTAACTGTGACATTCATGTCAAAACAAACAATATTATATCAATGCATAGAACATTAATCAAACTCACTGAATTACATAACGAGATATCAAAAGGCACAGAGAAGGGAAATAATTGCAGTAGAAGAAGAAGAAGAAGAAGAAGAAGAAGAAGAAGAGAGAAGAAAAACTATTGCTCCTAAAACCCAGTAGCATCAACCGCGTTATTATGTCCATGTACGTGACCCATGAGGATGTTTTCCTATGTTAACATCTTAAAAATATTGCCTTCAAGCCTGTCTGCAATGCAACGAACAAATATGAATGTGAGAGAATATGGCGTGGTGTAACGGATCATTGACCCGCCCACTCAAGCACGCACTCACCAAGGCTGCTTTTACAAATTGCACCGCCAGACCCCTGACATTTTGTTTGTAATTGAGCAGCAAAGTGTCGCTTGTTGGAGTCTCTCAGACATGATGGGATTTCTGAATTTAATCCATAGAAATGCCCTTGACTTTCATGGTTGTTTGTGCCACATGACAACTCTAACAAGTGCACTACATAATAACAGTTTACTGCGGCCATGACAGTCTGTAAAATTACTTTTGTACTTTACAAGAGCTTTTATATAGAACCATGACATCACTTCATTGTGTGAAGTAAAACAAATGGATCGTTACCTTGGATAATGTGTTTAGACTCTCTTTATTCTTTCTGTAAAAGGTTGAACAAATACACAAATTTCAAGGGCTTTGTTTTTGTTTTTGAATGAAACGTGTTCTTCAAAGTACTGTGCACAAGAAAAAAAGGTATTGAACAGAAAAGTGCAAGGATGTTAGGCAGTTATGCAGGAGACACTAAATCTCGTATGTGTTCACAATTTGGCGAAGTTGTACATTTGTGTGTACAAAAAGCTAATGCTGAGAGACTTTGGAAACAAGAGCATGACCTGCCAAACTCTTAATTCAAATGAGGTCAATGGAGTCATGTTCAAATTATTACTATTAAAATCATCCTCTCACATTTTTGTTTGTATGCCATTCTCACACTTGTGACAAAGCACAGCAGTTCCTATTTTCATGGGCGAGACTCTGCCCGCACCGCACAGGGTCAACACTGACCAACAGACAGACAAAGAAGGAAGTAGCACCTGATTAAATCAAGTGTTGACTCAAGAGCAGGATACAAGTGAGGGAAACGGACAGTAAAAGCCAGGTGAAAGCAGCCTAACATCACGTGTCAGGGCTGGTGCATTTCCCTAGAGACAATATAAGTGTGAGAGCAGACAGTTGGTGTGCTGGAGCAGGAGATAGGGTGCGCAGGAGGATGAGCCACTGTATCAAGTGGTGAACATCTGTTCCTCATAGAAACCACAAGGAGGAAATACAGAGGAGAACTGCTCTCTCTCCTCTGCCCACCGCGCTCCCTCTGGCTAACACACACCTTATTACCAGCCCTCCTACACGCGTGCCATTGCCTTTCCATATTTAGCATTAGCTTCATTAGCTGCTCCTGCTTCCTGTAGAACAGATGCCCTCTGTGACCTTTAGTTTTCACACACATCAGTCAAGTTTATTCCATACCTAACAAGTGAATCGAATCAAGATAATTTGCATTCATGCTTGAGAGACACTGTGTGAAATTAAGAAAGATCAGAACAATGTCAGACAAGGGCTAAAGAACAACAGAAGAAGTTTTGGTGGTCTGATAGCTTCTTTGTGGAGGTTGTGGACAAGTTACTTCATTTCCAATCAAGTAAGTTGTCCATGTGAATGTCCTTGTCCATGATTTGGTCAACGCAACGTACATGTTACAAGACCCTATTTTCTGACATAGGCCACAAGCACCTATAAACACAGTACAAGAGATAAGAAAACCTGGGTTACCTGGTTTATCTATTCACACGTTCACATACACTCTATAAATAGTCATTTTCATTATGACCTACAAAGATAAAGAGGATAGATAACAATAACATAAACAACATACCCATCAACAACTACTTTAGAGTTTATACCAGTGTCAGTGCTTTTTTCTCAATTTGGATTTCAGGCTAGTTTCGCTGTTCGATGTGACGCATCATCCCAATCAGCGAGAGCCTGTACAGATTGATAAATGTGTAGAACGCAATTCAGTGCTACACCATTTTGGCAAGGTTACTGTGTGTCACATATTAAGAAAAAAACAAACAAACGGTGAATTAAGTAAGGATAGGGCAGTGAGCATGCACAGGGATTGGTGAAAACGGGGATAGTTGGAGCAATGCCGTCTTAAATGTAAGAGAATAAAGAAAAATGTATGAATTACAGAAAACTTTACGTGGGGAAACAATTGGTTAAATGCTCTTAAAAGTTGATTTTGCATATTATGTCTCCTTCAAAAATGTTTTGGTAGTAATTAAGTAATTATGAATAATTGACAATAGTAAACATTATTTTGTGGGGGCTTGTACACAATTTAGGGGGTAGAGTTTGAAACAAACGTTAAGGATTTCTTAAGACAAAAAAAGGTTGGGAAACACTGCTTTACACAGTAATGACTGAACATATACTAAATTAATATTAAATATTAAATACATGGGAATACAAAATTACTTATTATAAACTGACTGCAAAGTGAGTCTCGATGTAAAGCAGTATTTGATTCAAGTTACAATAACGTGTATGGAATGCTGTGAAGTATAGTCTATTCACAGCAATAGGGGATTAGGATTGGGTCCAAATTATGAAGTCTATGATATAGCAGACATGAACCAGGCCTTTGTTAAGGATTCTCGCACCTTTTCCCTCAAAGACCCTTGATTTAGTCCTTGCTCTTGCATCTCTCTCATTGCCTTGGTGCCTCTATCTGGTCTCTCTGTGCGGCTGTGTGAGCACTGGGTGGCAGTTCCTTTTTGTGAAGTGTCTGTGCCAGTGTGTGTGTGTGTGTGTGTGCGTGCACGCGTGTGTGTGTATATGTGTGTGTGGATGCTGCGCTGGGCTGATAAGAGCCAGGCAGAAGAGCCAGCGTGCCGACATATTCTTGCCACTGCGGTTATCGGCCGTCGCAGCTGTGCCTGAGCTCTGCGACATCTGCTCCCTCACAGGAAGTCCCTGCTGAAACTCACAACGCCTCGCTCTCCCAAAGACACACACGTTCACAGCAGCTCCATAGAGTCTGCACACCCAGTCCCACTACACACCGCGTACATCAGGTAAACTACTTGAGACAAAGAGTCGTGTTGACAATTGCCTCCAACACATTCTGATTCACCTCTTTGAGCATTTGTGTGAATACGTTCTTCGACTGGGTTTTATCACAGAATTACAGAGGGGATGCTTATGACTAAGCCTAATTATAGAGGCCTTATCACAGCAACGTTCACAAAGCTCATTACAGCCAAGAGACGGCAAGCTCTGCAGGTAATGCACTACATCGTGTATTAGGCCGCTCCCTGGCTTATAGACACTTTCTACATATTTTGAGTCTATAAAATTAGGCCTTTAATGTTTGCTCCTTAATGCATCTCCCTCTTCCCTTCAACCGTTCAATGATTTAAGCGGCAGTTTTTACCTTGAGGCCTTACTTTCAGTGCTTTAAGAATCAATTACATTTTTTCTGATTTGGCTTCTTTCCTGGAAGTCCTAGAAGTATCCCTCGTGTGTTTGGCAAAAAAAAGAGTGCACTTTAAGTACATTTTTCTATTCACGTTAGAATAATACAATTTGGGCTGAGTTATTTTTTTATTTTGAGCAGATGAACCAACAAAACGGGCAGTAAGTCATTGACATCATTCAGTAAATGAATAATTATTATTGCTGATAAGTCAGTGGCGTATAGCAATAGTATTGCTTGTTTTTCAAACAATATGTGTATTTTTGTGTTTATTGATATGGGAAGGCGCATGTTAATGAGTGTACATAATGTAGATGCTGTAAACACTGAAACTGTGTGCACGGATGTGCCCCCGAAAAGTATCATAACGTACCTTTAAATAATACTTAAAGGCGATATACTATGTTTGTTTTGTTTTCCCCTCTTGTTTTTAGAATTATATACAAATCATTATTTGACATTTGGTGCATTGAAAACCGTAATATTGATCTAAAATGGCTTGGTAATAGAAATATGTCCATTGACTGTTCAAAACTGCTTCTTCATAGTGACATTTCACAGTAGATTTTCCAGTAGGTGTTTTAATATTTGAAAAATGGCTCTCAAGCCATGAATGTAGGAAAATACAGAATTACTCAAAAAAGCATGAATCAATCAATGAATCCAAATATAATTCAAAACAAGCTAATGATGACGGAACATCAACATCATAAAAGTAAATGAAACATATAGTATGTACATATAGTATGTCCCCTTCAAAAATTCTTGGACAGATATTTGAATAAGAAACTAAGACATGCCCATAACTCAAGGTTCATATGAAGTAACAATAAACTATTCTATTAAAACCAAAACTGCTGTCCAGGGTCATGCTATATCTCACCATGAAAAAGTTCTCATTACTGTAATAACAAGACAGTTTGTGCAGCAGCTCAACAAAGGAGCCTAAAATTGCCCTATAACATGCTGCTGGATGTAAGTCAACCAAACTGATTATCTGTCAATCACTCCGACTTAATGAGCAGAGCTGACAGCTGTGGGAGCTTCCATCACTCACCACACTGCCAAAAGACTTCAGAAGACAGCCCTTCAGGATACTCCGCTCCTACCTTCTCTGCATCTGTAGTAGGCTCCAGCACTCAGGGGCAGGTGCTGGGCTCTGTGTGCGCTGGCTCGGTCCCGGAGCTGTTTGTGGCTGATGAGTGTCACTGTGGGCACTCGCAGGGCAAACGGCGGAGAGGAGGGAGCCTTCTGCAGATGCTCCAGGTGCACCTCAGCTGACATGTTGTAGCCTGGTCGTATTATCTATCAGGTGTACAATTTAATGAGGAAACTCTCTGTATATGTCCAAAAAAAAGGTATACCGCAAAGACTGGGAGCATCCAAAGTTGTGCAAAGCCTCGAGGTATCACTTAAATTGTTCTGGATAATCCTCTGGTTTCACCCTCTTAACCGACTTCTGACCTTTTCACCTGCATTCCCACATTAGATGCATTAAAATATACACAAAAAAACACAAGCCTTTCCCTGTCTATCTGAATGCGAGGTGTGGTGTCTCTCACCAATGTATGCTGTGTGTGCGAGTGCATGTTAACGGCTGGTCAGTGCGTCTCATGCTCTGGCTGAGGGGCCGTGCTCTGATCTGTACCCTCCTCCTGCTCTGCTGCTCTCCGCTCACTCAAAGGAGAAGTGCGTCGTAGTAGCTGCATCGAGTCCCCTGGGAGGCCTAGCCGCAGTTATATCAGACAGCAGAAGGACCTGAACCTCCATCTGGGCTTCCTCTGCCAAGAACCACAGGATCTGAAGCCCACAGTCGTCCTGCTGGATGCTCTATTTAAGGCCATGTGTGCTTCTGCCTAAGGTTATTTGTTCTGTGGACCTGGAGGTCCATTATAAAACTTTTCACTCCCCCAAATTCCGACTCATCTATGATCTGACGATGATTTGAAGGCCTTGTAGTTTGTTTATTAAACCACAGAGAAATTATTCACGCACAGAGAAATGAATAGTGACACCTTATAGTTTAAATGAAACATACATTAAAGGTGTTGTACATGATTTTTTACCTTCTTAAGAGTGTGAATATCAGAACTAGTTCATTGTAAAGTCTTTGGAGTGGTCCACATATTGCTCACTTATAATACATTCCGGTCATCCTAAACCGCAATGAGTTAAGCATGTTTCACTGCTCTCTGCCGCCAGAGTGAGTTTTGCCGTCATGGTAAAGCTATAAACAACTAGCATGCTAACAGCTGGGGGCATTTTCACCAGAATAAATTATTGTAGATATCTGTTCTTGGAAAAAGCACATTTTATTTTATTACATGAAAAAAATCTGGTACATCCCCTTTAATCAGTCTTATGAAGTTCAAAAACAAATCATATCAATTGCAAATAATTCACGTTGCATGTTTACCCCATTAGAACCAATTCATCTTTGGGCTCTGCCCCACACACGTTAAAAGACTCCTGTCAAACAAGTGACATCAAAGTGGCAAAAATAAACTTTACACAGTCACAACAGCTGAAAGTGCTCTCATGTGAAACTCTACCAACACTGTTGCTATCGCCTCCTTGACCTTTGACTCCTGAGCACTCATTAACCCTTAACCTAAATTAACTGTGCAGTCTGACAGCAGCCCTTCTCCACTGCACTGACTATAGTCCACATGCAGCCTCACTCACTCACAGTCAAATGCAGAGACACAGGGGGAGAAGTGAGAGGGGATGTAGCTCACAGATGTGCGAGGGCCTGGCTGAAACCACCTCACAGATGGTCAGGAGCTCAGAGGAAGTGAGACAAACTTCTGTTGGCTTTTCTAACTCAGTGTGTGGAGGCGGAAGTGACTACTGAACTCAAGTCCAACACTTCAACGTCAGAGGCTTTTTTCAGAAAAGGAAACAACAGGATTACCCCACTAATGCATATATGCATGCAAGTTTACAGTAACTGAAGGCTATTTTTCTGCCTCCATTTCTGACAGTAATAATATATATTTTTGAGGGTCAATATTCATATATCTAAATTTTACAACTTTATGTAATACATCCGCTGCAAGTGAGTAGTTTGTGTGAATGCCTCTGGCTCAACACGCAGAGGCAAGAAGCCCCTGTAACTTTAAGTCGGTGGATTGCTGTCTCTGGAGAACGGGTTGTGTATTTTGCTACATTTTAGATGTTTACAGCGAAAACGTCTCGAGAGAATTTTCAATGAAGCGCCAAGCAAAGTGTCGTAGCGAGTGCTAGTCCTGAAAACCTTGAAATGTCCAGAATAAAAAAAATATAGCCAGGAACAATTTGAAAACATACTCTTGAGTCTCACAGTTGTATGTTATTGTAAGAGTATAGACTGAACATGCACAGACAAACATTAATGATACCCTTTATATCACATATTAACTCTGGATTCTACGACATTCATTATAGATAAATATCCCGACATACCAATGCACTCAAAGGAAATAAACATGCACAGGTTTCCTCTGCATGTACCTGTTATAGCGTCCTGGCTCAGGCCCCTCCCCTCGGATGTTGACAGGTTAAAATGGGTTTTGAGGGAAGAGGAAGATAATGATTCTCCCATAATCACCAGGGGCCAGCTCTGGTTGTGGCAGGTGCTATCACACAGGCAACCCAGTGGTGCCTTCTCCCCTGAGATAAGGTCAGGGCCATGGTGGGACGGGTGCAGAGGAGGGAGCAGGGCAGCGAGGACGTTCCGAGCCCTCCCTTATCTCCCCCCAGCGGCTGCAGGCTCTGGCTCCAGATGCGTCGGGCCAGAGCATCCGTGTCAGGGAGATCCCTCTATCAGCGACACGCAGGCACCCCTCACCAAATACAGGCCCGCAGGAGGACACATCAGGGCTTCATTACCTCTTTAAAACTGCAATCAGCATGCAGTAGCAAACATCCACTGCTTTAATGTGGCACAAACTTGGAGGAATAGGTCAGTTTGTTTCATAAAGTTCAAGTCACAACTTTGAATGCTGTTGATTAATCTGGTCTGATTTAACAGTTAAAGCTGGCGAACCTGATTTTCTAAAATGTGAAAAGAGGAAGTAGGAGTTTCAATCTACCAAACATGTTCCTCATAAGCTCTGTGGCACATAGCTGGTATTCCCTGATAAATTCATCAAATCATATTCTCGATCCTCTATCTACCATAGTACATGAAGCAAGGTCCATAATTTAAATATTGCACCACTAATTTGTGTACAAGTGCAGTTGGTGCATTGTTGGCTGTCTTGAACCCCTTCAGCCCTTCAGAGCCAAGGTTGCAGGGTACATTTGAGTTACCCATTGTCTTAAGCAGAATGTGGTAGAAGATAAAGGAATAGAGTTATAAAGACTCTGTATCACTGTGAGACAGACGTTGGTAACTCTTCACCTTGTGCAGTAGCAGTCGGGCATGTGAGAGTCTGAGGCAGGGACAGTTGGCGTCTGGTGAGAGCCAACCATATGGTGTTGGTGTGGCTTCTTGTCTGCTTTCAGAGACACCTGGACACCCCTAACAGCATTAACTTTTCAACTCAAGAGCACACACTTATAGCACATATAAAGTTTAAATATTGCTCTGTTATATGTTTCGAAGCAGAAACTCAGTAATGCCATGAATCCACTTTTAAAATGTTTGTCTGGTTCCTCCGTTGCCTCATTTGGAGTTATATTACCAACATGAGTCATTCTGGAGGATAAAGCAAGGACATCTGCTACTTCAGAAGTCTAACAATATGGCATTGTTTGGGCGCTGACAAATAAAGTATGTTTCAAGTCCCCCCCAAAAAATGTTTCTCTCAAGTCCTAGAATTGTGGAAATTACAACACACTTATTTTAATTCTTTAGCAGTATAATATATTTGAAGAGAATTTAAGTCCAAAGTCTTGAACTGATATATTATTAAAGCAGCCCTTGCTCCAAATGAGACTGCTGTGCTGTCTGCATCTAATCATAAAGCGTTTGATAATCCAAGAATCAGGAAGTACACTGATAGCAGGCTTGTTGTTTGCTTTATTATGAAGGTAAAACTCTGGGCTCTGAAAGTTATCAAAAGCACGAATAAACTGAATAATTACGATACTTGCAATGCATTAGGAAAGTAAGGAATACGTTTGAACTGTGCTGCAAATGAACTAGTTCTGGTTTCCACATTTTTAAGACAGTAAAAATCCTTCAATATATGGATAGTGGATTCAAGGATTTCTTTGTCTTTGTAATTGTAACAGTACCACATTTTAAATCTCCAAAGTGAGGAACCCCATCAGATCTCTCACAATAGTGCCATCCTGTATGATCTTATATATTAATGGTGCATTGTTCCTTATTGGTTTAAAGAGCAGATGAATACGCCTGTGGAGGCCTGTTCACCTCCGCTGTGGTGTCTTCACACTCCACACCTGTTCAGCACCGGCGGCATCAGAAAACCTCCAGATCTTAACAGAACTCTATAAGTTAAACCGTCCCCATCTGTCACAGTCCAACTCCACACATGCACTGCCGTTCTCATCCTCGTACTGCAGCACACTTGGCACGCATTCAAGAACTGTCAGAGCACACCTGCTAAATGAAGCTCGTTCTCATAAAGCGCACCCACACAAGAATAAAGTATACGTACAGTAAATACACACAAAATGCACATGCAATGTACATGCACGTGCACTCTCACAGTCTGGTTTATGTTCAGAGTCACACAAACAGTGTATTTTAACAGTAGCACCCGTGACCTCATCAATCCAGTGTGAATATGTGAGTCTTTGTTAAAATAATAATTGATAACATAATATTTACTAAGTGAAATAGCTTTATGAAGACAGGAATGTATTTTTCTTTTTTGTTGTTTGGGGGGGGAATTTTAAAAGTTCCCTATGTAGCTTTTCTGTGGGTGGTAGGGGTCTGCTTGTTAGTTAGTTTGTTAGAATAGTTTATCTCTGAAACAGGTATATTTGGATATTATTCGAGAAACAATAACACTTGACATGCAAAAAGACCGAAAAGGTGTATAGGCTGAAGCTTATGCTTATTGGGCCAATCATTTATACTTTTCTGTCATAATACAAGTGTGAAACTATTTCTAATTCATAGAAAGCAAAAGGCAAAAGGCAAAATTGGCTATTTCTAATTTTGAACAAATTCTGTAGTGATTATGACAGAAGATTGTGTTTTATCACAGATGACCCTTCTCACCCTGGACATGGACTATGTGAACCACTCCCCTCAGGCAGGAGGCTACGGTCCATCCGGACCAGAACCTCCCGCCACAAGAATAGTTTCTTTTCCTCTGCTGTTGGACTCATGAACACTTCTAAACACCTGCCACTTTAACTGCAACTATTCAACCACTCACTGCACTGTCACTTTCTGCACTACAACTGTAAATCTAACTGTAACTCTTGTGTACATAGTAATGCCTATTTTTTATTTTTTATTTTATAGTAATTTTTAAATTGTTTCTCAATGCATGCCCTTTTTGATTGAATATATGTTATTTTATTATTGCTCAGTGTTTTATGTTGCACCTTAAGGCCGAGACAAGTTCCTATGTTTTTTGTGAATTTTGTTAATTGACAATGGTAATAAACTCTTTCTGATTCTGATTTATCTCAAACATGATTTTCAGTGTAAGTATGCAGCTTGCCAAATCATAGAATGTCCATGTCTGTCTCAATGGGGATGTTTGTCTGAATGCCGGTGTTTTTTTTCTCAAGAATTTATTGGAAAAACATACATTCTTATTGTGAGTGGGCTCGCCTCTCCACAGATCTCACCTATTCCTCTATCTGGTGGCGCCACTTGCTTGTCTCCATAGAGAAAGATACATTTAATGCCATATTGTAAAACATTTCAGGCAACGCAATAACCATCTCATTGGAGACAAGCAGGTGGCAGAACTTCTCACAATAAAAGTTTCACCTCGCATGCATCTCGAAAAGAATAGATCTTATTTTGTCTTTTTTTTTAGCAGTGTACTATAAGACCAATGAGCCTGGCTTGGCTATATGTCTTTATACCACCTCCTTCCTTCTATTTAAAGCAGGTCCATGTGATTGTTCTTGCCCTAGGTCCACATAAGTCTCATAACGTCTGCTCCTACAACTTTCTAAGTCCACAGCTTATAGCACGAGTAGTGACAAAAATAATTTCAGCCAACATCTGCCATCAACGTACTAATTGTAATGCCAAATTAATTTAAGATATAGAACAAATATCCCTTTATAAATCGTTATCTTCATTATCCCTTCCAGCTTATTACTGCTTTTCCCTTAATGTAATTTGACATTTGATGACAATCTGATAACATCTTAAAATAAATGAAAAGTGAAACAGAATCTGCTGGTGGTGATGAAGTGATAATATGATATTAAAGTGAAACATAGCAGGTTTATCATGCCTTTGTCAGCATATGGTACACAGTATATGATGTTCTGTGTATCTTCTGACCCCTTAAACCCAGCCGCTCCCCTCTCTTGTGGCTCGTGGCATGCACAGGCACAGAGCTGCTCTAAATAGGTGCCACTGTGAATTGGAGACAGATGGAAACGAAGGATCCCTGCAGAGTGGTTCCCCTGCAGCTGTGCAGTGTACCCGGTGCCAGGGAGTGATGACAGCTCAGCGAGGGGCACCAGCAGACACACATATGCACATATACAGACGCTTACAAGGAGTGCAAAGGTGCCGAGGAGTGTTCGCTCTCATAGCAACCTCCAGGAATGTGAAAGTAGAGATTTAAGTGAGGAGACAAGCGATAGACTAGTACAATGCAACACCTTTCCAGCTCTCTAGGGCAACCAATACAGAAATCACACACACACAATTTGGTCATTTGCGGTCCAATTATTAAATAGTGGACGTTCACAATCGAAATGCTTCTAACAGCACGTTTTGAATTTAAAATATTGATTGAGCAATGTGAATTCAAATCCACAGAATTTGCCTTAGTATCAAATGTGTCAGTACCATTTCATAATAACTAAAATAATACTTAAATAAAGCACGAACAAAGATTTAATTTATAGTGAACAATTTAATGAATATTTTTTTTATAATGATTCAGGCTTGGTAACTACTTCACAGATCAGAATCAGTCTTAAAAAAATATGTTATATACTAATATATATATATATACTAAATGTATAGATATCAATTTGAATCTTCTTGTTGTTTACTCGCATAAATGTGGAACAAATTGATTACACGTTTTTCATCATTACATACAAGGCATTATATGTATACAAACAAAATTGTACAATTAAATCTAAATTCTTGCTTTATTTTGTTGACATAACATACAACAACATTTTCAGAGGGGATTTTGAATATCTTATTTATTTTACTTTAGTAAACTTATCTGACTAAAAATTCTAATTTTGCCTAATTTTGTAGATTTAAAGCTTAATTCAGTTTTAGAATTAGACATCAACAAATCCTTTGGTGTGTTTTGTCAAAGTGGTGATCTTTATGTTCCAATGGGAGAAAATGCATTTTAAGAGAATAGCCTTTGAATTTACAAGGTCCCATAGAAATGTATGGATGCAAGTGGATTAAATTAATCAATGAAACATTATTTGGATCAGATTGGACACTTTTGTTGTTTCCAAATGAAAGCCTATATGATGAAAGAGCAAACTGCCTTGCCTTCTGTTTTTGTACATGCTTTGTTAAATACAATTTAAAAAAAGTTTTATTTATTTGAATAGTTTGTGTGTGTAAGCTACCTAGAACAGAATGTACAAAATAAATGTGCAGTATTTAATGGATTATTGCATTCTATATTGACGTATTTATTTGCTGCATGCGGCTAGTTAATTATAAGGTTGATACAAAAGCTACAGCAAAACTCTTTCACTTTCACAGGGTCAGGTGAATTTCCTTGTTACTTTTGATTAGCAACAATATCAAGCATTAGAAAGGATGTTCTGTACTTTCCTATTTAATCACATTCCACTGTCCTGGCTTTTCTGTCTCCTCAGCTAAACATGAGGCTATTAGCAGCCTTGTTTAGAGTAGCATGAATATGGAAGTATCTTATAGCTACAAGTGCAGTAATTTGTGCAGAAGTCAATAATCCCAGTCACTCCGAGGGGCTGAGGAGCCAAGCACTTTGTACCAAAAGTGTGTGTGTGTGTCGACTGAATTTACCTGCGGCTAATTAGTCTTGTCTGGCTGTCTGACATATTGTGCTCGGGGTCATGTATATTTCATGAGTGGAGGCTTCCTGTAAAGGTCATTGTGGAATTTTTAAATGAAGAGACACCTGCTTTATTCATCACTTATAATTGTATGAATTATCAACACTTTTCCCTCTAAATTTGAACTCAGCTGAATTAAAACACACCACTGACTAGAACAAGATTTTGTTTTAGCAATGTTTTATAATTATAAATATGCAAGTTGGATGTTCTTATTTTTATTTTTATTTTTATTTTTATTTTATACGATAGTAATTTTAAATTGTCCCTTAAATGCATGCCCTTTTGTTTGACTGAATATATGTTGTTTTATTATTGCTCAGTGTTTTTTGTTGCACCTTCATGCCGAGACAAGTTCCTATGTCTGTGAAGTTTGTTCATTGACAATGGCAATAAACCCCTTTCTGATTCTGATTCTGAAGAAATTGTAAATTGTCCTAATGATCACTTCTGCACTTATTTTATTGTTACTGGCCACTTTTGGGTTAATTTTATGCATGTGAAGTTAGTTCCAGCAGAGTTTTGGTGCTGTAGTCTTCCTGCATATAACAGTATGTAAATGTTCAGGCTGATGCTTGACTTTGTGCTGAGTGGAGGAAAGGTGTGGAGGGCAGAGTGGGGCCAAAGAAACTGTCAGTGTGCTCCTGCTCATTAGAGCTGTATTTTACACATAGAGGAGAGTCCAGGGAGTACTTCGGGTTGATCTGCTTTGCATAAACCAATCCAATGTAACCCGACTTGTGAGAAAAAAATCAATTAAATTCTGTGTAATTGGACTGACAGTGCACTCCGAAGTAGAATAGCAATCAATATTAAAAATGAAAAATGAAGCTAAAGGCCATCTCACTCCATTGATTTGCAGTGAGAGGAGGAGGAATCCAGATATTATTGCCGCATAGGAATATGAGCTATTGAGCTCCATAATGTTGTTATTGTCTCAGTATTGAAATGGATAGGCTGAAAGTGAGCATGGGCTGACAGCGCCAATTAGACAGCACTGATCGGTAAACAGACCTAGGTTACATTGTATTAGCAAATACTTTGTTTATTTTTCTGAAGAGCCAGATGGAAGATGCGCCGGGTGAAATTCACTTATATTTCATATATATTGTTTTATACTTATTCTCTTACCAAATACAGTGAGGCTGTTAAGTGAAACTGTGGTTTAGATACACATAATTTACGTTCAAAGGTCATATTCAATATTGCTACAAGTGTATTGTCAGTTAACCCTTTTGTTGTCCAGTGTGTATCTCTTTTCATGTCTATACATTCAAAAGGAAATAAGTGTAGTTGATGAGTTGTTTAAAAACAGAAGAGACCTAACGCAGGAGACAGTGTCTATGTCCTCGCCGCAGCCATCACAATTCTCTGTGCCTCTTGTTGTCCTCTTTTGCCTGTGGTCTTATCAGGGCTGGGGCAGACACTCTGATCCAGGTTGCTAAGCACTGGCTGTATGTTTGTCTGTGCTTATCCTCATCACCTCATGGTACAGAATGTGGCACAGCGTGCCCCAAGCCCCTCAACAAAGTCTGCATGCAGCCAAAAGATAAAACAAAAAAAACTGCCATGAAGATTGCACTCTCATGAGAGGCAGTCGTCATCACTGAAGGAATCTGTGTAACCTTCCCCTAGGAGAGAAGAAGAAGGAGCAAGTGAGCAGAAGAGGGGAGGAAGTTACGGAGCAGACAAGGAAGGAAGCGAAGGAAAAGAGGAAGCTGGGGATTAGAGCAGGAGAGGAAGCGAGAGAGTAGAGGAGGAGAAGAGGCTATTGAACAGAGGAGGAGAGGAAGTTAGGGAGCAGAGAAGGAGAGGAAGCAAGAGAGTAGTGGAGGAGAAGAGGCTAGGGAACAGAGGAGAGGAAGCTAGGGAACAGAGAAGGAGAAGATGCGAGGGAGCAGAGAAGGAGATGAAGCTATAATATTGGAAGAGAAGAGTAAGCGAGAGAGTAGAGGAGGAGAGGAAGTTAGGCAGTAGAGAAGGAGAGGAAGCGAAAGAGTTGAAAAGGAGAGGAAGCGAGAGAACAGAGAAAGAGAGGAAGCTAAATGGAAGAAGATGAGTGGAAGGAACAGAGGAGGATGGGTAGGGATTGGAGGAGGAGAGGAAATGAGAGAGCAGAGAATGAGAGGAAGCTAAATAGTAGATGGGAGGAAGCTAGGGAGCAGAGGAGGAGATGAAAAGTTGTGGTGCAGGTGTCTCAAGGTTAATTGTGTGCTGGGTCAAAATGACTGATCTGCTGCTAAAACTAGTAGGTCTCTGTTTTAGTTGTTCTTGCTACAGGTTGAGCTGAGTTTAACTGGTACACACCTGGTTATGGCAACAAAGAAAGTCTTTGGGGTTTTGCATCACATCTGGCTTCATAGGCTGGTATCTTTTCATTTTTTGTGCAAAATTTCTATTTATGTTGATTCCACTCGAGAATTTACTACATCGTACTTGTTTTGTTCACAATTTATATAATCGAGATACCATAATCATTTCTGTTTGAAAATTAATTTCAAGAATATTGAAATACATTTAGTGCTTATGTTTTATAGTATAAATGATATACAATATCCACATATTTCGTGCATGAATTTTGAGATTACTTCTGGTAGTTCAATGGAGACCTGGGAGCATCTTCAAAGTTACATGACAAAACTAGTCAATACTATATTCATTATGTCAGTATTAGTTCAAACATAAATTCATCCTTATATGCAAAAATATTTCTGAACATAAATTCTTAATATATGCAATAATATTGCATGCAAGGATGAATGTTTTAACAAATACTGACATAACTACTTGAAGTCATAAGCTAGTTATGCCTTGTATTTTTCTATTTGTATTTCTTTATGTGTTCTTTGGTGAATTGGTAGTCAACAAAGCCTCATCTTGAACTTTGTGTCACAATGAAGGTCAGGACAAAAATATAGTATAAAAAGCCAGAAAGTCAAAACCAGCTAGGCTTTTTTCCAAATCGTGAAGGGAAGATGTGAGACAGCCCATTGCCCGATGGAGGCAGAGGAGGCGGCAGTGGCACTGAGTAAATAGTCAGCGGCTCTAATAGGAATATCAAGCCAGTGAAAGGTAAACAGGCTTCTCCAGGCAGATACAAAGGGAATGTGGCGGCTTTGAGAGCGCTGGAGTACCGGCACGCCACTGTGGCACGGTGATAAGAGCCTCGGGCCTGCCTGCATCCACGAGATAAGGCCGAGCACTGGCATGTGTCGCCCCTGATCCCAATTTCACAGTCAATATTCATCCAGCCCGACAAACAAGCAACATTTAAGATAAAAAATAAATATAGAGTCCTTCTGCTATTACCTCCTGTTTATTAATCTGCGCAGCACCCACTGGCTTTTAAACAGTCGTAAACACCCAAGCCACAGCCTCCGCGGCCCCTCCCTGTCTCTGCTTCCATCACTTCTCCTCTTTATCCTCTCCTCCTCCTCCTCCTCCTCCTCGCCTCCACTCTTCTCTTCTCCCTCTTTCGTTCTTTATTCTTTCGTCTTCTTCTTCCTGCACATCTGGGGATTTGCATGGCTTGGCGTATTCTCCAGCTTTAGCCTCAGGGGTGTGGGCCTCTTTGTGTCTCGCAGCATTTTGTGGATGGGTCATTGTGTGAGAGAGATGAGTGGAGCACACCTGTGTATGCATATGCACATGATATGGTGCTCAGATATGTTTCAGGTGCAAACGATGCAACCTGCATGTATTTGCAGGTTTAGTCTGTGGTGGTTTGATAGAGGAGCTTAAATTGAGGGTGCAAAATAACATATGGAGTCACAAAAGTGGAACAATTAGTCAAAGGAAGGAAGCAAGTAAAGGTTTACTCAAAGTCTTTTCATCATCTTCCTTGATTTAGTAGCTGTATACTTTTATTGCTAAAGCATTTGAGAAAGCCCTGTATATATAGAATTAAAAAATTATAAAAACCGAAAGATGTAGTGGAAGTAGAAGGCAGGTATAAGCATTCATCTAATAAAAACATGATGTTTTTTGTTCAGTTCCCACACCATTAAACCTTTCTCTGAGTGTCAATCTGATGTCCTTCATGTTACTGTACGTCCAGCTTACTATCCATAGACATATGGATATTTCCTTTGCATTTGACCCATCTCCAGATCTTGAGCTCGGCTTGGTGAGGACCTTAGCTGCATGGGGTATTTTACATATTGTGGGTTGGGTTGATGGGGGAGACCGGAGTGCACAGAAGACACCCACCCAGACACAAGGAGAAACATGCAAACTCTGCTCAAAAAAGTTCAGCTGCCCGGGAGTCGAGAGTATGACCAGGGCAGTGAAGCAAGTTTGCAGTCAGTTACCGTACCACTAAATGATCAAATTGACCTTTCCAAATTATTTATAGTGAATAAATCAAGACGTTTTGACTTTCAACCGGAAGTCATTCTCAATCTGCGTACCTGTTCTGCAAACTCCGATTTTTATAGTCAGTAGAATTGCTCGTTTGTCCATGAGTGTTCCATCATAGATTCAAGTGTGTGATTTTTATAAAATGAAAGATTGGAGTTCTCAGACCAGGTCCGCAGATTGAGAGAGAGTTTCAGATGAAAGTCGAAACGTCTTGATTTTCAAAACAGTGTACAGATGACTACGTTAGATTTTAAAACATTGAAGATTACGGTCCTATATTTTATCATCGTATTGGAAAGGTGCCCAATAAATTTAAGATTAGTGGATTAAACGGCTTGCTAAGATTGATATTATTTTGAAATGTGGGCCTTTAGCTGCAGTGGATGTGCCAGCTGGGCTCTGATTACCATCTGCAACAATCACACAGAGGAGTAAACCAGAGCTGTGCTGAACGTCTGCGCCAAACCGGAGACTCCTTCACATTTTGAAAGAAACAACATGCATATACTCTGAGTGCACAAAAAACACAGAGTTAAATGTGCTTGTTGTGATAATTTTTCTGCTATAACCTAAAAGTCACAGTTGACTTGATGCTCTTATAGTTAGTGTATTTTGTCTCCTCACTTGTGGACAGGACCTTAAGTGAACTAGTGGTCCAGTGGTAGCTCTCACTTAGAGACATTACACCCGACTGGTTCTGTTCTGTGCTGCAGCAGACTGTAATGACTTTCTCTGCTCCTGGACACTGCTGCTCAGCCGCCCATCATCCTCACCATTACACCTGACCTGCTCCTAGCAGCTCCTCTTTTCACAGTTGTGGCCTTCTCCTGCCCTTCTCGCTCCTCTCACAGACCTGTCCATGCCCGGCCAGCTGGCCATATCCCTTTAAATCTGGCCCGAGCTGAGCCGCTGTCTCCAGGAGATTACTGCACACTCTCCTAGGCTCCACAGATGGGACAGACAGGCTGCCAGCTGGCACAGGGACACCCACTATCCCCCTGGAAACTAGCCAACAGGCCTGGCTCATAGCGCCCCGCTCTACCCATACACACTACAGTTAGTGTTTCCTGAACTTTAATACTTTAATATTTTAACCATTAGACGGTAAACATATTAAACTTATCTTCAACTCTGTATAAAACATCCATACATTTATTAAACATTCATACAGACATATTTAGATTTGGCACAAAGCCAATGCACAGCATAGAGAGTTTCAGTAGTTTTGGTGTTGACAACCAAGAAAACAATTGGCGATTCAATGCAGTATGTTTAAATTCAATCATAAAGGAAGGGACAAACTCTTTCTGAGTGATTAATTGTCACTACAATTAAAGTGTCAGTAGTACAGTTTAACAGCATTGGAACAACAACTTAAACAACGCAAACTAAGATTCAGTGAAAATATGTAAGAAGAAAAATACAGCTTTGGTTTGACACATGAAGGTATGTTGAAATAAATTTTTTTTGGACTTCTATGGACCACAAACACCATACCTGAATAGTTGGACGCTGCTGCATCATGGCTGTTTGTGTTGCTGTTTCTCCATGTTTACTTGCCACACATAGAGTATTGTGTAATCTGTGAGAAAGCTGGCCTTATGCCACACTTGGCTCTTTCCTCATGCAGACCATGAGAATGTGTCAAGTGCACCAAAGCTGTCAACACAGCTGCACCCAGTTCAAGTGATCAGACTAAAATGCTCTCCTATCTTTGCACACACACTGCACTCTTTAATCAAGCCTCACTCGTCAAATCTCATCAACAATTTTGTATTTTGCTTTAGTATTTATTTAGTTTGAATTTTTTTGGAAGATTTAGCTGGACATAAAGCCTATTATCTCAAGAGAACTGGCTCAAAATGCTAATCCTACTTTTTAAGCTATGTTAACTATTGTTAGACAAAAGTTATTAAAAACCCCAATGGTCATGAATGCTGGAAAATAAGATCAAATGTTTTCATAATTAGTTAGTTGTAAGTTATAGAATTTGTGAAATACTGTACAGAAGAAAACAGGGATCAGAGAACTGCAGTTGTAACAAAGGAGAAGTTTATTTACCCTCAGTACGAGACCCGAGACCTGTTTTGCCATGCTTCCATTTGGGAATATTATGATCTCTGATGACACTGGTAAAGAGCGCTATGGGCAAAAAAATGCTAACAAGCTGGGCTGGAGCTGAGTTGAAGGTGTTCTTTGTACAGTGGTGCAGTTTCCCCATCACTCACCACTCCATCTAGAGGCACAAAATGGTATAACAAGTCTTTTGGATACAATGTCAATGACATATTACAGTTCCATTCAAACAGATCTGGGTTCAGAAAGCGCCTGGGTTACACAGCGTTTTATGGAAACAGATTTTGTTACGTCTAATTCAGTTGTGGTATGGGGAATGTTGAATGAATAAAGAGCGCAGAAACTTGCCTCACTGCCGTCTGCTGGACCACCTGCTGGGCCCTGACATGATTACAGTGTGAGATTGCTGTGCCAGATTACTGTGACCCATGAGGACCCTTCCAGATGGACACAACCACATCTACACACAACTGCACGCTTAAAAAACACCAACACCTGGCAACCCCGTTTAAGGCACTGTCCTGAAACTCTACAGATGCACAAGTTTACCTCTGCAGACTGCATACTTGATATTCTAAAAAAGGGCAGCTTGATTTATGGGTGGGAATCTACATCAAAAGATGTTTTATGGTAATCAACTTTCAAGTTACATTCGGTTTGACTGGCGGCTGGTTTTAAATTTTTACATAGACCTGAATGAAACAAAACAGCATGTATCTTAAACAGAAGCATATTTGGAAATGACCAACTATGCATACATAAAAAAAACAGCTGCTTTTCTAAAATAGTTTCTAGACATTTTTTTCTGCATTCATTTCTCTTTTCTGCATCTTTTTGCCTCGTTTTCACGTCTCTTTATGTAATACGTTGGGTTTGGATAATATTGGACACATTATGCACTGGAAATATATATTTAGGGTCTGTGTGTGGGTAACAGGAAACAGCTGATGCTAACGTGTACAAACTCTGCTTTGCCAAATCTGTTAGCTCAACAGATTATGGGCAGTATTTTACCCTCAATCTTAGTGGTAACGGGAACCTTGGCTAAGGAGCAGTTAAAAGTCAGGCTTCTTCACAATGTTAACACTGGTAACAGAGCCGTTGTGGTTGACGTGGCGATACCAAGTGATGGCAACATCAGGGAAAAGGAACACGAGAAACTGGAAAGATACCAAGGGCTCAGAGAAGAGCTGGAGAAGGTGTGGAAGGCGAAGGCGAGAGTGGTGCCCGTGGTCATCGGAGCACTCGGGGCGGTGACCCCCAAACTGGAGGAGTGGCTACAACAGATCCCTGGAAAAACTTCAGACATCTCAGTCCAGAAAAGTACAGTACTAGGAACAGCAAAGATACTGCGCAGAACCCGCAAGCTCCCGGGCCTCTGGTAGAGGACCCGAGCTTAGAAAAAGGGATGAGACCACTTGCGGAGGGTGAGAAGGGATTTTCATCCATATATATATATATATATATATATATATATATATATATAAAAATCCCTTCTCACCCTCCGCAGATATATATATATAATATATATCACACAACACACACACACACACACACACACACACATACATATTACATATACATATACATATATATATATATATATATATCTCATATATATATATATGAGATATATATAGCGCTTGGCAGCAGAAATGAACCAGCTGCTAAGGGATGGGACTCACCCTGAATGGCTAACCGAAGTGTGTACGATCCTGATCCTGAAGGATCCCTCAAAGGGTAGCGTCCCATCCAACTATCGGCCAATAACCTGTCTCTCCACAACATGGAAGCTCATGTCATGGCATCAATGCGGCTAAGATAAGTGGGCACATGGATCAGTACATGAGCAAAGCACAGAAGGGCATCGGCAAAGACACCAGAGGAGCCAAACACCAACTCCTGGTTGACAGAACAGTTGCTCAAGACTGCAGGACCTGACACACTAATCTGTGTACTGCCTGAGATGTACAACATCAATAGGACTCTAAGAGCCTTCATAGCAAACTCGATGCGGCTGTGGAAAACCACGTTTGAGACCAATGGTAAACCACTTGCACAAGTGTCCATCAAATGTGGCATATATCAAGGAGAAACGTTGTCCCCACTGCTGTTCTGCATAGGTCTGAACCCTCTCAGCCATATAATCAACAAGACTGGCAATAGATACCGACTCAGAAATGGGGCCACGATCAGTCACCTCCTCTACATGGATGACATCAAACTGTACGCTGAGAGCGAGCGAGACATCGACTCTTTGATCCAAGCAACCAGGATCTACAGCGCTGACAACAGGATGTCATTGGGGCTTAAGAAGTGCAGTCGGATGGTGGCAAAGCGAGGGAAGGTAGTCCACACGGAAGGGGTCTCACTCCCAAAAGGAACAATAGCAGAAATTGAGGATGGCTACAAGCACCTTGGAATACCACAGGCAAATGGCAACCTCGAAGAGCTAACAAGGAAAGCGGCAACAGCCAAATACCTATAACGACTAAGGCAAGTCCTAAGAAGCCAGCTCAATGACAAGAACAAGTCTCGGGTAATAAACAACTACGCCCTGCCAGTGATCAGATTCCCTGCAGGAATAATAAGGTGGCCAAATTAAGAGATACAGACCACAGATGTTAAGACGCGAAAGCTGCTCACCATGCATGGAGGGTTCCACCCAAAATCCAGCACCCTGAGAGTGTACACTAGCCGTAAGGAAGGAGGCCGTGGACTAGTGAGCGTGAGAGCCACAACATCCAAGATCCACAAGTACATCAAGGACAAGGCCCCAACAGATGACGTGCTCAGTGAATGTCGCAGGCAATGGAGAACAGAGGATGTCCCATCATGGAAGGACAAGCCACTACATCGGATGTGCAGGAACAGGCCCTGAGCACCAGAGCAATAGAGGCCCAGATCTACCGCACCAGACAAGACGGAGTATGGACTGGAAACCCCAAGGTCAAAGTGGGAAACACCCCCAAAGGTGGTTGAGCCAAGATCCAGTGGGACTTCCAGATACTGACTGATAGAATGGTAATAGCAAACCAACCAAACCTTGTGGTGGTGGATAAACAGCAGAGGACAGCCGTTGTGGTTGACGTGGCGATACCAAGTTATGGCAACATCCGAAATAAGGAACATAAGAAACTGGAGAAATACCAAGGGCTCAGAGAAGAGCAGGAGAAGGCGTGGTAGGTGTAGACGAAAGTGGTGCCCGTGGTTATCGGAGCACTCGGGGCAGTGACCCCCAAACTGGAGGAGGGGCTACAATAGATCCCAGGAAAATCATCAGACATCTCAGTCCAGAAAAGTGCAGTACTAGGAACACCAAAGATACTGCACAGAACCCTCAAGCTCCCTGGCCTCGGGTAGAGGACCCGATCTTAGAAAAAGGGTCCTCTACCAGAGGCAAAAAAAAAAAAAAATATATATATATATATATATATATATTATAATATATATATTTTTTTTTTCCTGGGATATATATATGTACATGTATATGTATATGTACATGTATATGTATATTATGTATATGTATTTATATTTTATTTTTTCATCAACATGGAACTGTGTTTTTTAATTCCACCATTAAGCGGGTAAATCAATAAGAAGGGGGAGTTTGTTGGATAGCTAAGCCAAAGTCAATTAAATTAAAAGACTATTGTTGTCTCCAACTTAGCTCCTTTATTATTGTGAATATTGTGTGTATTACACAAAGCATTATTTGTGATAGCATTGTTTTAGCTGGTCATAAAACATAAGGAGATTAGTGTCAGTGAAGCAGCCAAGTGCATGTTAAAGAGCAAGGAGGAGAATGGAGAGGCTAACATAACTGTCCTGACAGTGCATCACTTTGGATCAGACCCGACGCCTGTCACACACTCTGTGTCCAGCTGCACGTCTCTCTCACCAGACTGTGGACGTCATGTGATATCAGTGAAACAGAGAACTTCTCCTGTAGGCTGTGTTCTCGCTGTGTGACGCTGCCCCAATATACCCCCCCTCCTCCATCACCCCCCTGCGCTCCCCCCAACACACCAGCAACCCCTCTGCTGCCATGTTTGCAGAAGCGAGGGCTTTGGAGGGTGGCACTCTGATGGCGTGAAGCCAGATGGCAGCCACAAGGCAGGCGACGTGGCGCAGAGCAACACACAGCCATACACACAATCAGTCAGTCACACTTTCTGTCCTTAATGAACGCCATGAATTATTCATCACACACGCCACGCGCCTCTCACAGGACGCACACACTCCTGTCAGCAACAGAAGGCTCCACCACTTCTCTCTATTTTATTATAATTTCTCTAGGCATTTTCCTGGTTGTAAAGGCATACCAGGTGGTGCTCGACCCCTCAAACTATCAACTCCTCCTCCTTCCTCCCTCCTACTTCCACCTCCGTGCACCCATCCCTGGATCAGCCCTGCTCCATCCTGCTGCCTGTCATCCTCTCATCCTCTATAGCACCGCATGGCTCTTACTCCTTGGCTCATCATGATAGGTGCTTTACAGAGCTGTACACAGTGAAGAGCAGAGAAGGGGCACAGGTAGACGCTTCTGTGAGAGGCATAGAAAGAATCCACATGGGGAATACCTGCTCCACAGCTTCTGCAACTCCATCAATCAATCAAATAAATCAATACACAAACAATACACATACTAAAAGCAATTCAAAGTGCTTTATAAAACAATGCAATCACAATACAATAATTACATTACAAAGAAAAGTTTTTTTGTTTAAAAAAAAACAACGATAAAATGATTTCAGTCATAAGCAAAACTTAACATTATTATTGACCCTCCACTTTAAGAAGATGGTTCCAGATTTTAGAAGATTAAAACTGAAACGCTGATTCCCCATGTTTAGTCGTGATTCCGCAGCATGAGGTCGGTCTAGGAGGTTCTCAGAGTCTGAGATGGTTCATACGGCACTAATGTCAGATACAGTATGTATTTCAATGCTAGGCCATGGATATACATGGATATACATCCTTCAATGACACTGTGGCCAGCTGTTAGGAGCAGTGATCAGCTGCCATACAGTGCTCAAGGACCCCTCCAGATCTTGAGTTCAGCTTAGGATTTGACCTATTTGGGTGGTTTGGGTTGATGGAAGAAACTTGATTGCCCCGGAGGATAACTCACCCTGACATGGGAAGGAATATGTAAACGCCACACATAAAGCCCCGGTCTGGCCCGGAAGTCGAACCTGCAACCTTTTTGCTGTGCCGTGCCCTCTATTCTAAAGTATATTCTCTGAGACCTGAGCACAGGACTAATGTGATCGTACTTTCTGGGTCTAGTCAGGCAGCAGTATTCTGGATGTACTACAGCTGTTTTACTACTCGTTTGGAAAGGTCAGCAGGCCGTTACAGTAATCTAGCCTTCTGGAATCAAATGCATAGACAAGTCTCTCCAAGTCTGCTTAAGATGCCTTTGATTTTTGGCTTTGTTTTAGGTGGTAAAAAGCTGCTGTTATTAATTTGATGTGGCTGGTAAAGTTCTTTAAGGTGCTCTGAGTCCCTTAATACTCTCTGAGTCCATTATTAACCTCTGACTTGATTTGTGGCCTTTAGAGCTAGAAACTGGAGGTGACACTGTTGACACTTTCTTTTTGATCCTGGGGGCCAAATATGATGACTTCAATCTTGTGTGAGTTTACCTGGAAAAAGTCGTTTTTCATCCATACACTGATCTGTTTATCTGTGAATGAATAAATTCACAAGACCATATTCACCTTCTGGGAATGTTGTCTGTAAAGTTGTGGTATGACACTGCAGCGTATTAACTGACCAAATGGCAGCATTGGCATTGGCAGATTCAATAGAAGAGGTCGTAGGATTGACCATTGGGGCCCCCCACAGGTCAAGGCCATGTGGTCTGACACTCATGCACCAGTTTCAAAGTACTTCCAGTCTTCTAGACAGAACCAATTTAGGGCAAAGATTCCCACCCAGTCGTTTAGTCTCTGTAAAAGAATCCTTTAGTCATTAGTGTAGAAAAAGATTCAGTTATAGTCACATGAGTCCAGATGACTACAACTGAAACTTTTTCTACAATGGAACACTCCGGGACGAATGAGGGATTACACCGACTTAATCATTAGTGTTTTTCCTCGCCAAGAAGGAGGGTCTAAGGACAGGAGATGCTGGGACAGTTATCCATTTGCAAAATTCCTGTGAATATTGTTTAATCTGCTTCTCTATTTCATTGTCGCCCATCGAGGCAACTGCTGTTGTGATTTTGGGCATTACAAAAATAAATTGAATTGAAAAGTGACAGATTCTTGCATTGAGCTCTAATAGGGCAGAGACTTTGCCCATGTCAGGGTTTAGATAGATCTAATGTATTACTTATGACTGTATGTGGAAGCAACAAAATCTTTTCTGATGATAAACCTAATGTATGCCCCATGAAAGTGCTTAAATCATTAATCACCCAAATGTGTGATCTATTTTTCAATATTCCATTCAACTGTTAATTTTCATGCACAAACATTGCAAAACATTTACTAGTGATAGTGATAAACATTGATCCACAGCTTAAGAAACATTGCTTGATTGCATGTTTAGGGCAGTTTTAAGCAAAAGGTATGTCATTTAATTTTGGACTATACCAACCTGTGAGATGAGTACAAGAAATGTTGAATGAAGTAGCAAAAAAGTATATATTTTTTGTCTCAACTTTATATCTGTTTATTACAGATCAGAGCACATATTCCATCTATATTTTGTCCTTTCCTGCATTGTACTCTATTTCTAGAGGCACCTGACGTTTAGAATAAACACAATATAAAGGCTCTTTTTCTTTTGTCAACACAATGAAGGTGGGTGTGAAGCCCTTGTGACAGATATGACTGATGGAAGAAGAAAACCCGGCCCTGGCTGTCAGAGAGGTTCAAGGTATAAAGAGGTGATGAGGAGGGGACTGCAAAGAGGGTCCTGGGCCAGTGATGTGGGACACTGATGTGGGAGGAGAGTTGAGATAGAGCCAGACTAAATGTAATGCTATATAGCGTAATGTGAGAAGAACAGTGCCAGAAAGGTCATCAGTGTCCCCAGTGAGGTGGAGTGGTATTTGAACCATTCTGTTGTTGTTACAATGGCATTCTGAATGGGAGAAAGCTGTAGAAGAAAGAAATTATTGGGCAGTTGACAAAAAGGAAGCTAAATTTAATTGTATGCAACAAAACACCTGTCTCCTTGAGGATTCTTTTTGAGGTCGAGACATCACTACAAAGGCTTCCGCGAAATACATTTATTGAACTGACCCTTAGAAATAAACAATAATTTTCAAAAAATATTATAGCAATTGATAAACTGTTGTTTTAGCCACAAGATAATTTATTTAATTCATACATTTTTGCTTTGGGAGTCAATTTAGTGATATAGAATTTAGTGGGAATACTGTTTTCTAGAGCTGCAACCAGAGAAAAATATTTGAAACAATAATTTATTTAGTTGAGTCTGACAGCCAAAAGACAGGTACAGGCAAATGCTTTTTAGTGAAAGCTGATGAAAGGACCAGTGCTTGTGAATATTAACCCTCGGTGAAAATTTGATAAGATGTGAATGAAATATTCAAAAGATGACAACGATCAGACATTGAGAATGAGCCTTTTGGGTGTAGTAAATACTTCCATGATGTTTAGTTGAAGCACCCGCAATAAAAGGAAACTGTTTAAAGTCCAGTGCTGATATGAAATGGACAGAGGGATGATCACATACACACTGGCAGAATCACCATATCAAAATTGGGACTAAACGGAGACTAAACCACAGATTAAATCTGGACTAGACCAGACTAAGGCCCAAAGGCACTGGGATAGACTCCAGTCACCCGCGACCCCTAACGGGAACAAGCGGTAGAAAATGAATGAATGAATAGACCAGACTAAACCAGGACTAGAACAAGATCAAACCAAGTCTACATTTGGACTCAAACTCGGCTAAAATTGGGGTAAAAAAGGAAGTGGGAACCCAGTATGAGTACAGAAATTAATCAATGAACGTAAAAGAGCAAGAGTGAAATCAACAATAAATGTATGTTTTTGTAAAATAATAAATAAATAAATAGTTTGAAATACACATTCAAAATTCGAAAAGTGAGCTATTTTAGAGATTTAATCGGATCATCTATTACATTGACCAATGACCACATTCTATACAACATCGACAAAATGTGTGAAACCAATTAACCATTTACCAAACCTGTGAATATTTGTTTGAAAAAAAGTCCATGCAACTTGATCCTATTTCAAATTAATGAATAAAAGTTGACTTTGGGCACAGTCTCCACACGCCCTCTCTGTTCTTAACTTGTCAGGGTGTGTGGTGTTTTGGGGGGTCCGTACAGCTGAGGTCTCAGTCAGTTGCCACCTTTTATGCCGGTCTTAAATGGCTGTGTAATTGCTGAGCTGCTGGCTGTGAGCCCCTGCTGTGTGGAGATGAGAGCTTTACTGCCTCCGTCCCGACCTCTTGATCCCGCCTTTAATTTTGCCTCTGCTTTCTCTGTCTTTCTCCTGTTTTCTGTCTGGTATTGTCTCAGTGTTTGTTTAGGCTCATAGACCAGGAAGTTAGAGTCATGCAGAGTTTTGGATCCTTGGTATGGTGCTTTAATGGGCCTTGCAGGTGGCATCTTTTAAAGTCTCCAAACCCTCAAATACGCTCAATGTAACACATTCTATGGTCAGCTAAATCTGGTATTAGCCATGTATTAATATTACAAAATTGAAATCGATTTACCAAGCAAACACAGATGTGTTACTTGCATTTCTTTTGATAAAGATATGGTTGACACGCTTTGTTCCATGAAGTTGATTAGTGTAACTATGTTCTATTTTGTTGGAATATACCACACTGCCCTACAGGGAAAAAAAACAAAAAAACAGAACACTTTAAATAAGGCTTTATCCATAATATTGTGTGCATTCGTCAATTCCAAGCCGAATTGCAAATACTAAAGTTATGCCATAATTTACTAGATTATTGAGTGGACTTTTAAATATGTGCATGCACTTTTAATTGAATATTGTTGTAGATTATATTCAAGTAGTTACTGACTACTACAAGTACCAATTGTCCCAATGCATGGCTGTTTTACACAGTTTGGTAGGTCAAGTTTGTAGCAGATGTACATAATTGAGTACATTTTAGCCATATAATTGTTGTTGAGGACTTGAGGGCTTCCGTACTCTTTCCACGATTGGTTGATTCAATATCAACTGATTTTAATCTTAGTTTCTGGGGCTGTATGTCTTATGATTTTAACCACCCAATAAACAAGAGGAGTAACAACAAAAATGGCATTCACAACACATTCATATATTCTCCCAAATAATTGTGCAAACTTTGTATTTGTAAATACTTTTGTATTGAACTAGAAAACCTGCAATGGCATTCACATTAACCACTGGAAAAATCTTCTCACCGACTTCATTACAATGGAATATACATCTCCCCCCTATAATCACTCATTTGAAACCGACCTCCCCCACCCAACACTCTCTGACCTTTTACAACTCTTATTCCCTTCTCTTCTTCCTCCATCTTCCACCCTTCACACATTTCATTAATCCACCAACTTAATGTATTTGTCTGTGAGCCAACTCCTACACAACCACACAACCGCCACCCGGCCACACAAACATGTTATTAACACATACATGTATTTTTGTTGTTGTTATTATCATCATTATCATTGTTGCTGTTGTTAGTACTGTTATCACTGTTATCATTTATATCACTACTATCGTTGTCACAACTGTTGTCCTGAAAATACTTAAAAACCCCATCATTTCTTGTGTTTTTAATGCACCACAGTGAAGTAAGGGAAATGTACACACACCGAAACACACTCAGGCAGGCAGGAGTGACGAGAGGTGGTTTCCTTAGGACAGTATCTCTGTCCCAAGTGGAGACGCTCGTAAAATGTTCTCTTTCTTTTATTGCACCTTAGACACTTTACATGACACAGAAAAAAAAATAAAAGATAAAAAATGAAATAAAAGTAACGCCACCCAACACTGGTTATTAACCTAACAAGTTGATCAAAACTATAGTGTCCACTGACACAGAGACAGGACCAAAGGAGCTAAAATTGCATTGTGATCAGTGTCTAAGAAATAAAACTAAGTTATTGGATGCCTCTGAGAAGATTTGAGTTTGAGTTAAATTTGGACAGGCAGATGGAGCAGCAGATGGATGGAAGGACAGTTTGTGGTTTGGTAAAGACTTAAGCACAGAATTCTTAATGATCTATTTCTCTTCCCCTCACCATCCCCACATTAAATCCTTGCAAGATTATTACAGAAATATTGCCATAATGTTGTGTTTTTCTCTCCAAAGTTCAGAGGGATTTGAAAGAAACTGCTATTAAAATTCATGTGTGCAGCTTGGTTTCACAGCAGCTGTTGACATAATTACAGTGAGGGAAAAAAGTGTGAAATTAATTCCAAATTTAATGTAAATTATAGTGATTGGCAGAGCAGTGCTAATCGCCATTCATGTAAAAAGAAAATATGCATGCCTGGAGCCTGTGTGGGTGCATGAGGAGCGTTCTGATAAATAGACCATCACAACATGGACCCACACAAAGATGACACTAGAAGGAAGTAAAGTGGACAAACAAACAGTAAGATAACGTTAATTTTCCTGGCTCTGTACTCTTATAGCACTAATGCTCTAAAACGAGCTACTCTGTTGTTGTAAATACTTAACTATAATTCAAATTTTGGAAAACCGGATTTTTTTCCAAGTTTCTGGGATTGCCTCATTTCCCAGAAAGGCTCCAGTATATGTTCTATAGTGGGTTTATTAGGATAAGCCTCAAAATATCACAAAGAATATAAATGGGATTGATTAACAAATAACTATGAGTACAGCAGAAAGCAAATTCTTCACAATTGCTGCATTATGAATGGGTAAAAGAACAAGCATATTTTCTTGTTTTTTTATGGAGACAACCTTCTTCCCATAAAAGAATTCAAATAATGTATCCAAATCATTTATTTAGTTGATGGAATTTGTTTCACAGCAAGAAATGTTCACATCTTAACTGTTTTTTACTTGGACAAAAATTCCATCCTTATTTCATTCCTTTTATTTGATAGTTTAATTTCCTAGTTTGCAAATTAAAACTCACATACATGCACATACGTCTCTCTTTCAATCTTTAAGGCTTGTACTGGCCAAACAAGTCAATGAAAATATCTACTAAACTTATCATGAGTTGTTTTAAATGTATTCCACACATCTGCAGAGCCATTGTAAGGAAACATCTGCTGCAGCTGCACTAAAACACTCACAGACTCCAAGCGTCTTGAGGAGGTTCGACTGATGCACATATTAAACAATGTCATCCATTCAAGATGATGATATTAAAGCCTTTCTCACAACTATTATGACAACTGTGGCTTGTTTTTAAGTAATTGCGCTATACAGTGAATCCGGAAAGTATTTGCAGCGCTTCACTTTTTCCACATTTTGTTATGTTACAGCCTTATTCCAAAATTGATTAAATTCCTTATTTAACAATACTCCATAATAACAACGTGAAACATGGTTGTTTGAATCCGTTGCAAATTTATAAGAAAAACAAAAAACAAAAAAGCACTAATTATAGCCTCAAGTCTTGATTGAGTATAATGCTACAAGTTGGGCAGTTTCACCCATTCTTCTTTGCACAACCTCCCGACCCCAATAAGTTTGGTTGGTGAACGTCGTTTCACAGCTTTTTCAGATCTCTCCAGAGAGGTTAAGTTGGGTTCAAGTCTGGGCTCTGGCTGAGCCACTCAAAGACATTCACAGAGTTGCCCTGTAGCCACTCCTTTGTTATTCTGACTGTACTTAGGGTCGTTGTCTTTTTGGAAGATGAACCTTCACCTCAATCTGAGGTCCAGAGCGCTCTGGGGGAGATTTTCAGCAATGTCTCTGTATACTGCTGCATTCAGTGTGGCTTCCGTCAGGCCACTCTACCATACAGGCCTGATTGGTGGAGTGCTGCAGAGATGGTTGTTCTTCTGGAAGGTTCTCTTCTCTCCACACACATGCTGGAGATTTGTCAGAATCTTGGTGGTTTTATCCACAATTACGGACGATGGAGGCCATGGTGCTCATATTTTTCTGTGCTCTTCCCCAGGTCTGTGCCTTAATGCAATCCTGTCTTGGAGGTCTACAGACAATTGCTTGGACTTCATGGCTTGTTTTGTGCTCTGACACCATGTATAGACAGGTGTGTGCTTTTCCAAAAATGCTGTGAAAACTTATGTACAAGTGCTTTTTTGTTTGTTATTTATTTTTACTGCATTTGCAAAGTTGTCATTACGGGGTATTGTTTGTAGAATTTTGAAGCAAATAATGAATTTCATCAATTTTGGAATAAGGCTGTGACATAACAAAATGTGGGAAAAGTGAGCTCTCTCTCTCTTTTATGATCATGGCATTTCAGGTGCATGCCACTACAGCTGTGTAGTTTATGTGTATGTTTATGTGAACTTATGAAATCTTTGCATTGTTGCCAGAACTTTGAGCATTACGGTTAGGCTATGCCATTATTTAACGACAATTTAATTGCAAAATTGGAAAAATATTATATATGTTACAAGAAAATGAACAAAATCCTTTTGTTGGGATCAGTGTAATTCATCAATCAATGTTCACATGCGTTTTATTTTAGAAATAGCTCTGTAAACATTTCATCTCTAGCAACCGGGTTACTGTGGATGTCAGATTAAAAGCAGAGTAAAAAAATAGCACATGGAATATGCAGTTTCTATGTGCAGGGTTCATGATGACAGAATGGATGAACGCATATTCTTACAAGACAACTGGCACTCTTATCCAACTGGTCGTGTGCCTGTTTGGATCTCACGGAACTATTTATGTTGAAGAATGAATGAGAAATAAAACTCTATAAGCGTGTTTCCTCAGGCCTGTCACTCAGCACCTCGCCCTGGCATCTGGAGTGTACCCACCTCCACCCAAATTAAAACAAGGAGGGCAAAAAGATATTTTCCAATTCAGCAGATGTGAGTCATTTCATCTTGTGATTCAAATGAGTTTGGTGTTTTGTGTGAACAGATGTCCGTACCCCACCTCCTTTATCAACATTAGCTGATTGGGTTTTAGCATTCAGTTGCCGTGCCTGTGCCTCACAGGTACTAACACACTAATCTGCCCTGCACAGCTGTGCGGCTGGTGGAGGAGGAGAAATGAGGAGCAGAGAGAGCAAGAGCTGCAGAGGAAGATGAGAAGGGCTGCGGGCACAAGGAGAGTGATGGCACAGAGAAAATAATGCAAAACAAAAACCAATCAGTTGCTGTTTTGAAGTTTGAAGCTTTTTTATGCTTAAGTTCTTGGTCTGTAGTGGTGTTTGGGGATCAACGTGGTGAAGAAAATGCACAAGCTTGTAATATTTAGACTTTATCTGGACTGAACGTGTCATTCAGCTTTTATAATCATGTGCAATACTGTTATACTCCTGCAATACTGTTATACTCCTGCAATACTGTTATACTCCTGCAATACTGTTATACTCCTGCAATACTGTTATACTCCTGTGCAACACAGTGACACAATGTCAATCATCCCTGGTGCAATCCTGAGAAAAGGCTCACATCCACAGACAGGTCACACACTCACACTACAGTTTGTTACCATCTGCAGTGGCATTGCAAGGGTGTCTTGGGGTCCCAAAAAAAACATCTCAAGGGGCTTTCCAGACAGACTCAACCCTGTCTTTTGATAAGCTATAAACATTAGTATGGTTCTTCTGCTTTGCAACAATAATGCCACAGTTATTGCAGTTGCTGAACCCATAGCTGAGGACAGTATATCAAATAAATTGTGTTCACTGATGTCATCCCACCTATTGTGGTCAAAGTATAACATTGCAGTCAATAGAGAGACTTGTCAATTAAATGTAATTACTGTAAGGTCCCTAACGACTGCCCTCTGGGGGGCCCTGGTGATCAAGGGGCCCCAAGCAATTGCCCGTCTTACCTGTTGAATAGCTACTCCTGACCATCAGGGGGCAGGTTCATGTCCCTTAGGACTTAAAGGGCCACATCCATCTTTCTCTCCACCTCAATCCGCCCTGTAAACAGTTGATTAGGTTTTAATTTGCTTTGCGCTGAGGTAGTGCTTGTTTTGTGGATTTATATTTATGTGTTTGATGAATGTGGCACTCTGTCTGCAAATGAAGTCAGCAGATATATAAAGTGATTTTTATTTCATCTTGATTTGGGAAGCATTCGCAGTGCACAGGGCATTCACCCACCTTGCTTATGAATGTGGTGTGTCCGTGATGGTCAGAGGGGCCTAAGCTGTAGATTGACTGTCACGTCCATCAGTCTACAGCTAAGCCTTTAAGTATTCTTTTCAGTTCCAGCTCAAAACTGCATGGATGCACTTTATTTGTCTTGAACAGTGTATAATAACACCCGATAAGTTATACCTGTATAAAAGTGGCTTGGGGAGTAGTGCCTTAAGTCCATCTGTAACCCAGCTCTTTTGAACTCACACGTGTTTGCTGGATCTAAATAGTGAAATAGTCTGTTTGTGTGTGAGTGGCAATGTGGCAGGGACCTCTGGTGAGTTTGTTTACCCAGCCGCTGTGCCACAACAACGGGGTTCTTTCTGTCGATGCACCTGTTCTGCAGTCCTGACATCAGCAGCACTCAGAGCACAAAGACCACCTCTGCTCCAGGAGAGGTGGAGGTGGAGGGTGAGAGAGACATGAAGAACCACGAGTGGAGAGCACTGAAAGGGAAAGTCATGCAGAGGGTTTGTGTGCAAACAAAGTTTCATAGACTTCACCGGATTTGTTACAGCCAAACCAGAATGAAGAATGTAGGCGATGTTTCGTACCACACTACTGTACCTCTTACTCGTTAATGATATTTTGTAATAAATAAAGGGGGGTTAGGGAGTGAAATAACATTAAAATATGTTATAGATGTATTATTATTATTATTATTATTATTATTATTATTATTATTATTATTATTATTATTACAATCTGTAACTAAATTTGCCAACATTAAAAAATGAGAATCTGTCCTAAAAGTTGAAATGTGCAGTTGCTGAGTGCAGGAGACAAGGTGAGGATGGGTGCAGAGTTCTTAGCGTCACTCTCTTCAGACCCATGAGTTGATCGGGTGCACTCAGCTTGTGAGCTCATTAAAAAACACCCATTATCCCGGCATTTGCACGCATCGCATGCAAAACTAATTTACTTGTAAGAAATTAAAAGTTCATTTTAATTGAGCTCGCACTGCAGTATGCAAATTAGGAGTACATAATGTACATCGATGCAAAGCAGACAACACAATGAAAATGGACTTAACCCCTTCATAACATTAAAATGCAAATACAGATACAACTCCAAAAGTCAAAATTTAGACATAAATTCAGTCACTGTTAATGTCGTATTAGGTTTATCCCCATAGATTTGACCCCAAATTAGTTTTGTTTTGTTTAAATTTTTTGGTTTCCTGTTTTTTTTTCCAGTGTTTTGACAATTGGTATTCTAAATCAAAGCTAGCGAGTGTTTCACCATTTGAAACTATTTTCTATTTTTATGACGTACATTAGATTTTTTGGCCACTCCTCTTGATAAATCCTATTTAAGTACTGTACATGTCATGGGAGGGGGTGTTCTTTGTTTGTGAAAAAGCTCTGAGCGTTCCTGTAGTGTCCCAGTTCAATAACGCGCTGGAGCAGAGCAAAAGCAGTGCAGATCCATACGTGTATTCCCCGTGGAGGTCATAGGTCAGGGACAAAGATTGGGGTCGAGCAGTAAATAAGATGGAGCTGAGGTTTCATCACTTATATAAGACTTGGTGTGTTTCCCTTAAGCTCAACCTAAACCCTGCTGCGTGACCCTGAGACCTGACCGCTGCCTGTCAATAACCAATAACATGTCAATGAAGAGGTCCAATCATCCAGAACGTTGCATTAGAATGTCTGCGGTTCGACTGCACTACACTGAAGTTGAGTTAATTTATCACTTCATATGTCATAGCCTAGTTATTGTCATTAAATACTCAATACTAACTCTATATCAGGTGCATTGATATATGGATCAGATGTAAGTTGGACCAGTTTCATCTTAGATGGCTCAATTTAGGGTGAGGCTTTTTGTGAAAGCCTTGCTACTAATAATATTAAGCAAATCAATTCTCCTAGACTTTTTACGATGTAAAACTGTCTAGGTATTAAATGGTTATGGCAAACTGTAATGTTTCATATGTTGACACATTCTGAATTTAAAAAAACAATTACTTAAATGGCTCCTGCAGAAAATGTCTCCTTATAAACTGCAAAAGTATTTTATTTATTTTCATGAACATAACGACGCATTCAGTGATAGATAGTGCGCAATTACATTGACAACAGTCATTTCCATTGTACATAACTCAGTAATTTTGCTCACACACAATGTCGGATCAGCACTGAGTCAGCAGCCTGTTTCCTCGTCATGCCAGGTGAGCGGGCCTCTCACAGGCCATGGCTGGCACACAGCTCCGGTACAGTACAGGCGGGCGCATCGTTAGCTGGCACATGCAGGAAGCCACCACTTAATGAGTAAAGTGTTGATTTGGCGCGGATCCTAATAGGATCAAAGCTGTCATTTGGCTCCCCCGATGGCTGACAGGAGGCCAGGGCTGGCACGCCACCAAGAAGGAAGCCACGCGACACCACTTTCACAGGCTACAGTACATAAGCTCACATCCACTGCTTTTCTTCTGCTGCGTTCCTCTGTCGTAACCAATATCTCGCAACTGTCTCAATGCTTTGATGCGTTTCATCTGCTATCCTTTTTTAGCTCTTATTTACAGAGTCATACAGATTTGAAAAAGGCTAATGGATCTCAGTTCATAATATGGATGTGACTGCTGTACAATATAAGGTTCATTCTGTCACTGAGTTGTCTACTCGAAAGCTTCAAGGCCGTTTGAAGCAAAGGGAAATCATTCACTGAGGGGGCAATAGGAGCGATGTTTGTTGAATGGGGATGATACTGTAATGCACTGAGCAGCATCTCAGCTGGCTGCAGCTTATTGAGGAGAATGATTTATTGTACAGCAGTAAGTGGGGTTTATTTTGGCTTGGGAGTGCCACATGCCCTCAGGGCTGCTGCTTGATTCACTTACACACATGCATGCATTATCACTTATACTTACACAAACACAAAACAACTTAAAGGCACTTGTAGTCGCATTACAACAACAAGCTAACAGTAAAAATGTAATTTGATAGGAAGCAAGGCAGAGAGGAAAGAGACAAAGGAAAAACCCTGATTGAAAAAAACAACAGACCCCCATAGGCTTAAAATTAAAATGCAAATGTTTTTTGTGTGTGTTTTTTTTTATCATTATCTGCCTCATCCTCTTCATGCCACCCCCACCCTTTCACCCTCCACCCCTCGACACACTCCCCCCTTGTCTCCTCCATCCTTTTGTCTCAAAATTAGTGAAGCAGAGTGCTCGGGCGGCTAATTATGTATTCAAATGAAAGAGGCTCGTTAATGTTGCACAGGGGAGACGCAAGATGATTGGGAGAGGGTGATGGAATTGAAATGAGTGCAGGGGTGTCGTTCGCCTGCGCACCCTCCGCTCGGGTGGCGGTGGCGGCGGTGCATCTGGAGCCAACCGAGCGCATCCCGGCAGATGTCACCTCCCGGGGGGTGAAGGGAGGAGGCAAGGGGGAGAGGGGGAGTTTGGTCAGACAGGAGATGCACAGTGACAGAGCGGGAGGGGCTGGGGGGCACAGGGCTTTGTTTCAGCAGAGGACACACAAAGAAGAGAAATGCAACGGTTAATTTAGCTCAGCAGTGAAAGAGAGAGAAAAGTGAAATGAGCTAATGAGCGTGTTGTTGTTCTATAAGGCTGTATGACCTGCTGCAGCGTACAACAGTGTGAAGACACGGCAGTGATAGTAATGCTGTGTAATAGATGTACCTGCAATCTGAAAGTCCAGGAAGTTTCACTCATATGGACTAAAAGGTCTATTAGAAAGTACTGGACTTGCCTTTTCACCCACTGCACTTTTCACCCACAACGTGGTATCCACATGGGTGTTTGAGTTCTGTACACGCTCAGGCCTGCAATATGCTGTAAATGTTTTTCACAATTTAATACTATTGGTTCTGTCTTTAAACCTCTCTCCACCTCATAGTGTAGCCGTAGGTGAAGCTCCAGCCATCTGCTTCTTGTGTCCTTCAGCTGACATACTTCTCACCGCTCGGCCCACATCAGCTGTATACTTCTCTTGGTCCAATCCTGTATTCATAAAGGCCGTGCTGCCAGAGCTTTGCCCTCAGGCCCTTGGCCCTGTGGCCTGCAGCTATCATTAGAGAGAGCCTGTACTCTCATTATGATCCTCTGAATGAGGTGGTTTTGTCCCTAGGGGGCACCACTGGGACCTGTGGTCTCACTCTGCACTGCTGCAATGGGCTGTGAACACAGTTACTTCATGTGACACGCTCCTGTCACACGAGTAATCATATAGGAAAAAACGAATTTGATTTATATTCGCTAGGAAAATTTTTGGTGTTCAGTTTTATGTAATTGAAAAACAACGGAGCAGCCAACACAAGAACCTAAATCTTACTGCTCTTTAATATATATATATATATATATATATATATATATATATATATATATATATATATACATATCTCTGTATTGAGCACAAGATCAACTAAAATACTGAATACAACTCTGTACAATATGGATTCCACTGTTTTCACTATAGTATTTAAAGACTTAAAGTATTCATTTACATATCTATCTCATCACATGTGCCACTCTTTCTCATTTCTTTCTTTTTCGATTCTTAATTTTTCCCTTGAATCTCTGACGGAGATGCATGGTGTTTCTAATTTGGCATGCAGACATTAATTCCAGCACAGCTGCTGCTGCCTCCTCCTCTTCCCTCCATCCTCTCCACCTCCCTCTGCTACCCCTCTCCCCCTCAGCCCCAGTCTACCTCCCCCACTCCCTGAAGGCTTCTCTCTAATGTGCAGCTTCAGAGAGGCGCGGCAAATTAACACCATTTGTTCTGCGGAGCATGCCTTCTTCTCAACACTGCAAGCATATCTTATGAGGTTTGTCTCAATGTGAGGGAAAGCAAGAGAAAGAAATTCACAAAAATTGCATTATGTTGTTGTTTTTCTAAATCCACTGCTTAAAAACAGATCTCAAAGTTATTTTCATATGCCTTTACACCAGAGATTGCAAACCTTGTTATCTGTGTAAAGTTGCGCCTTCAGCAAGAGTCTTTTGCTGTGGCACTGACAGAG